>JACAFY010012908.1:665-21855 GCA_015252635.1 Dictyostelium capitatum
CCCCCCCCCCCCCTTTTTTTTTCAACCACCACACGGCATACGCCCTCAAGTACGGGCTCGGGGGCGCGGAGATGGGTAAAAGCGACACAATAAGTACAAAACAAAAAATTTTTTAATAAAAACTTTTTTTTTGAATTTTTTTTTTTTTTTCTCATCAATTGATTTTTATTTTTCAAAAACAAGGCTAAATTTAGTTGATAAAAAAATTAAATTTAATCAACAACCACATTTCTAAATAAATAATTTATTATATAATAAATTACATTAAACACACATACATACAACAATTTTTAAAAACTTTTTTTTATTTTTTATATATAAATAATTAAAATAAAAATTTAAAACAAAATTTTTTTAAATTTTTTTTAGAAACAAAACATACATACATACAATTTGTAAAGCAATAGTAGTAATACATACATATTCTATAATACAATAACAGCAATAATAATAATAACAAAATGAAGGATATTTTTAATAGTCCATCTTCATCTAGTAAGAATGCAACACCAATTGAAATAATGGTTACACCACCAAGAAATGGAAATAATAATAATAATAACAACAAAAACAATAATAATAATAATGGTGTTAATAGTAGCAGTGGAAGTAATAGTAAAAAGAAATCATCGAGTTCACCAACTTCACCAACATTATCAAATTTAACATCAAAATTTTCAAACTTTTTCAGTAACAATAATAGTTTTATAAAACATAAAAATAATAATAATAATAATAATAATAATAACAATATTAGTAATAGTAATAATAATATTCAAGTTATAAATGAAAATAATACCAATACCAATAATAATAATAATAATAATATCAATTTAAATGAAATTGAAAAACTTTGTTTAGTAGATAATGAAGATAGTAGTATAAGTGAAGATAATGATTGTCCTAGTGAAAGCGATAATATTGGGTATTGTAACGATCAAATAATCAATTTGAATGGTGCAATAGATAATGCAAGTGATGATAATTTATCATGTTATTCATCATCTGGATTCAGTGCAAACCATTTTAATTTTTATTATCTTCCAATTGAAATTAGGATGCACATTTTATCATTTTCAGATGCAGTTGATCTTTCAAGAACATGTACAGTTTCAAAATATTGGAAATCAATGGTTGATGATGAACAATTATGGAATAATCTCAATAAATATATATTTGGTGAAAGTTGTAAAAATGAACCACTTTGGAAATACACAGTAATTAAAAATTTAAAAAAGCTTAGAGAATTTGGTGAAAAGGATTCAGATTTAAAGTTATTATGGGCATGCGAAAATGGTCATGATCAAATATTGCAAAGATCATTTGATAGTAAAAGATTAAATGTAAATTCACCAACAATATTAAATTTAAGTGGTAATGGTAATTTAACAAATAGTATTGAAAATAATGAACAACGAAATAATAGTGTAAATAATAATAATAATAATAATGAAGATAATGAAGAAGATGAAGATTCAGAAGAAGATGAAGAGGATAATAATAATAACAATAACAATGATAACAATAATAATAATAATGAAGAAGAACAACAACAACAACAACAACAACAGCAACAACAACAACAAAATCAACAATCTAATCGTCGTAATAATGGTGATAATGAAGTTGATTTAGATATGGAAGAAATTGATGTAATTGGTAATACATCGTCACCAATTATAAATGAAAGTAATGGTATATCATTAAAGAAAAGAAATAAATTTTTATTGAAAGCTTCATATAAAGGACACAGATCAGTAATTGAATGTTTACTTAGAAATGGAGCAGATATTGAAACCAATACTAGATCAGGATTTACAGCATTACATATGGCATGTGGTAAAGGTCATGTTGATGCAGCAGAATGTTTAATATTGGCAAATGCAAAAATTGAATGTAAAAATAAAAATGGATCAACACCATTACATACAGCAGCACAAAAAGGTCATGTACGTGTAGTTGAATTGTTAATTGTTCATGGTGCAAACATTGAAGCTACAAATATCAATGGTGTAACCCCATTGAATTCAGCAGCTCATAATGGTCATACAGAAGTTGTTCGTTGTTTATTGGTAAATGGTGCAAACATGGAGGCAATCAATAAAAATGGTATCACTCCATTGTATAGTGCAGCACATAGGGGTCATTATAAAGTGGTTGAATGTTTATTGGAATACAAAGCAAATATAGAAGGAACCACTAAAAATCATGGTGCTACTCCATTGTACATTTCAGCGCAAGAAGGTTATACAGATATAGTTTGTTTGTTATTGGAAAATCGTGCAAATGTTGAAGCTAAAATTAGATCAGGTATGAGATGTGGTGCAACTCCACTTTATACAGCATGTCATAGAGGTCATGTTGACATTGTTGAATTATTACTCAAACATAAAGCAAATACTCAAGTAACCGATAGAAATGGTTCAACACCATTACACAAAGCATCATCAGAAGGTCATGTTAGTGTGGTTGAATGTTTACTCAATCATAATGCCGACATTAAAGCAATTTCACGTGATGGTGCATCCCCATTGGATGTCGCTCATAAAAACGTTAAAAAGATTTTAAAACATGCTGATGTCGCTAAATCTGGTTCAAATAATTCAATGGATTGTTTAATTATGTAAATAATTATAACAACAACAACAACAATTGTAATCAACATGTATAAAAGAAAGAAAAAGAAATGTATATAGAGAGAAAAGAAAAGATAAAATAAAATTTATAACAAAAACAAAAACAATAATTAATTATAAATATATAATTTCATATCGTGTGTATACACATTTTTAATTGGTTGAATGTATTGACATTAATCTGCAAAAATCAAGATATTTCATTTTTTAAATTTTTTTTTAATATTTTTTTAATTTTTTTTTAGAAAGTTTATTTATTTTAAAAACACTATTTTTTTCTTGATAACCAAGTGGCACACACACAATAATAAAAATATTTTTTAAAAAAAAAAATGACTACACATAAAAAAGATCATAGTAATGTAAAAGAAAAAGAAGGTAAAGTTTATGATTTGGTTTCATTAAATGTACCAGTATTAAGAGGATATTCAATGAGAGCTACAGTGTTTCTTTGTGAAAATAATTATTTAAAGTATGTTAAAATATTATTAGTTATACATATATTTACAAATAACTAATTTTGTTTTTTGCAAACAGAAATTCATTTTTAACTTCACTTTATGCAAAGAATAAAATGTATTTGATTTCACAATTTAATATTGGTACATTTCCAACTTTTTATCCATTGGTAGAAAGACAACCACAAGATACAGTCAATGGTTTTACATTTAAAAAATATTCAACCACTGATATGTTGATTGATAAAGATTTAATAAAGTATTATATTGGTCAAAGTAGTAGTGGTGAAAGTAGTAGTAGTAATGCTAATGGTAGTGGTATTAATCAAATAACAGAGAATTCAGTCATAAATTATTATAATTTATATAGTAGTGGTAAAATTACACCTAGCAAAGTTGGTGAATTATTTATTGAATGTAAGAATCACTCTGATGAACAAACACCAAAATTAAATGCATTTATATCAGTTATTCAAGATGACATTAGAGAACAGGCAAATGCAAGTAATGAACGTTGGTTAAAAGGTGAACCATTATCATTGGTTGATGGTATTCCAATTTCAATTAAAGATGAACTTGATCAAATTGGTTATCAAACAACTTGTGGTACATCATTTTTAGGTAAAATATATCAAACTAAAACAAAAGATAGTGGTGTTGCAAAGAAATTAAGAGATGCAGGTGCATTATTAGTTGGTAAAAATAATATGCATGAGATTGGTATATCAACATTGGGATTTAATACTCATTTTGGGTTCACTAGAAATCCATATAACACATCACATTATCCAGGTGGTTCATCAAGTGGTTCAGCTGCAAGTGTATCATCTGGATTAAATCCAATTAGTATAGGTTGTGATGGTGGTGGTTCAATTAGAGTACCTGCATCACTTTGTGGTGTTGTTGGATTAAAAGCAACATTTGCAAGAGTATCACATGATGGTGTTTTTGATTTATGTTATTCAGTTGGTCATGTTGGTCCAATTGGTTCAACTGTAATCGATTGTGCAATAGGATATTCATGTATTGCTGGCCAAGATATTAATGATCCTCAATCTGTTCATGCTCAACAATTATCGGGTGGTTTAAATCCAACTGTACCAATTTTCACTGAAATTCCATCTAATCAACCGTTAAAAGGTATGAAAATTGGTGTTTTCAATGATTGGGTAAATGATTGTAATCATGAAGTTTTATCAGCATTCAATAGTACGTAATTGTTATCATTATTATTATCACCATTATTATTTAAAATAATTAACGATATTAATTTTTATAATATTTGGTACAGAATCAATTGAAATTTTAAAAGAACAAGGTGCAGAAATTATTGAAATTGAAATTCCAAATTTATTAATTACAAGATTATCACAAGGTATTTTAATTTTATCTGAAATGAATACAACAATGAAAAGAGTAAAGTATTGACTTAGTATTAATTATTTGCATACATACAATGTATATGCATATTAACAACATTTGTCTATTTTATAGTATAAAAATTATAATCATGAATTACAATATGATAGTAGAATATCATTATCAATTGCAAATATATTTCCATCATCAGATTATGTTCAAGCAAATAAAATTAGAACATATAGTATCAATGTATTAAAAGATATTTTCAAAAATGTAGATTTAATTGTTACACCAACAAATGCAATTGTTTCACCAGAAATTGATAAAGCTTGTTTACCACAAGGTGAATCAAACTTTAATAGTGTTGGTGAATTAATGAAATATATATTCCTTGGTAACATTACTGGTATTCCAGGTATTACAGTACCAGTTGGTATTTCATCTGATAAAAATTTACCAATTGGTTTTCAAATTGTAATGTATCATTGAAATAATGTATTATCATTATAATAATTAATTATTATACTAATACATAGCCTATGATTCTATTACAGATGGGTAAATGGTGGGATGAAGATTTATTGTTTTACACTGCATATGTTTTAGAAAAGAATATTCAATTTAAAGGTAGACCACAATATTATAATTGTCCTTTAACAAATGCCACTACCAATAATAAAATTTAAATTATTGTGTAATTTGGTTTGGAAATATGTAATCCACAACTAATTTAATAAAAGATACATATTAAAAAAAAAAAAAAAAATTAAACTATTCAATCATAATTTTAATAACAATAGTATTATATTGTACAATCTGTCTGACATTGTTACAATTTCAACATTGAAATATGTTGATCATGCTCAAAACTTTGACCCTTCCCAATTTATTTATAAAATTTTACAAAAAAAAAAAACATATTTCCTAATACTATTTAGATCAATAAAAGGTAATAAAAAGAATTTGTTAAGTTTTATAGGACCAGAGGCATGGAAATTATTGTCGTAACAAACTCCTATAGGAATTTCATATTTTTTAAAGTGAAATGAGTGGGATTTGAATCCACAATTATTTATGAGTTTCATGGCTTTTAAGGCAACAATTTTTATTTTTTTTTTATTGTTATGGGATAAAAAAAAAAATTAAATTCAAAAGATCAAAAAAAGGTAATAAGTAATGATTATAAATTAAAACAAATATGTCTGTGTCGTCAATTGGAAAATTAATAAAGTGATATCCAAGGTTGTCAAAATTTTTGAAATCACATTAAATGCATGTAAAAATGTTATTTTAAATATGTTAATTTTTTATTGCCAACATTATTATTGTAATACCATTAAATTTTAAATCAAATGTGAAATTGATGATCTTAAAATTCTACACAAAAATGATTTTTCGCAACGTTATTTTAAAATTTGAAAAATGAAAACCGAAATAAAAAAAATTATAATAAAAAGGAATCAAAAAGTCATTGATTTCCACGAACAAAAGGTTAAATAAATAATAATATGCGTTGCTGAATAATTTTTAAAATATCATCAATATGGTGAAGTATTATTATGTGACTTAATGTATTACCAATCTAAATGATTTAATTTCACAAACAATTAAACAAAATTAATATCATCAAATATTATTAAAATGGTATCATAAATTTAATTAATCAACTTGCTGATTTAAAATATCAGATATTAAAATCAAATGATTTTAAAATTTTAAATTGGTTTAATTTTAATATTTAATACTATCAATACATTCACATTCTTTCTCATTATCTCCAAAATAAATATCTCTTTTTTAATTTTTTCAATTATAACAATTTTGTGAAATCATGTATATCGATATAAAGAATCTATTTATGAATATAATTCATTTGTAAATATGAATAATACATCAATTTAGTCACATTTCTATACAAAACTATTTTATTTCAATTTTGATTAAAAATTAATTTTATTTTATTATTGTTGAAAATTCAACAATTAAAAACCATGTCCCATAACTATAACATATTGAAAAATAAAGAAGTAATAAAAGGTCAGCTATAACAATTATTCAATTGTGGATCTTTAAGTGTACTTGGATTTCGTGGTCTTGTGCCCATACGACTTGATGACTTGGTGCCAATGATAGTTGAGTGGTTGGAAGGTTAAGTTTAGTGTGTTAACATTATGTAGGCTGTCTGCACAATGTGGAAGTCAAAAAACGGTGGGGTCGAGAAATCGTATCAGTTGTAGTACACATAAAAATTCATAATAATATCAAATGGGTAGATATATTTTTTTTAGAGTGTTTTTTTAACTTTTTAAATTTGATAAGTTTAAAGTTTATTTGATCATAGTGATTACATTGAAATATAAATATCTTATCTAAAAATTTTCTGAATTTTTTTTTAAAAATTTATTTTCATTGAGATAAAAATAAATTTTCGCTGTTAATCCGATACACCGATTTCAAATTATTACACGTGGGAATTTGTTTCTTATTTTTTTTTTGAATTTTTTCTAGATTTTTTTTTTTTTTTTTTATATAAGCTGATGCCGCAAAAAAATGAAATTAATATTTAATAATTAAACTCCTAACTAAAAGAGATAAATGCAAGATATAAATAATAGTAACAAAAAAGTTATAATTCTAACAGGTGGGTTTTATTATTTTATTATTTTTATTTCTTTTATTGTTAACGTGTATACACGTTAATATTAATATATTTTGTTTTCATTAAAAAAGGTGGTACTGATGGTATTGGAAGATCAACATTAAATTTCCTTGTTTATTATTATTTAAAGAAGATAATATTAAGTTGATATTACCAGTTAGAAACATTGAAAAAGGTGAAAAAGTAATTGAAGAATTAAAATTAATTAACCCAAATGCAGATTTAGTCGTAATGAAAATGGATTTATCATCATTTGAATCTATTAAATCATTTTCATCGGAATTTAATCATTTGGATATACCATTAGATACATTAGTTTGTAATGCGGGATTATTAACAACAGAATATCAAACTACAGCTGATGGTTATGAAACAACATTTGGTGTTAATCATTTAGGTACATCATTATTAACATTATTACTATTACCAAAATTAAATCAAAGTACAGTAGTTGGTGGTGGTAATATTGTAATAGTTACATCAAAAATGCATGATAAAGTATCAAAATTTGATTTTGATAAATCAAGTGTAATTAAAAAATCTGAATTTTCAAGTACATGGGAATATTCAAAATCAAAATTATTCAATTTACTATTTGCAAAAGAATTACAATTGAAATTAAATGAAAAAGGATCAAATGTTAAAGTTAATTCACTTCATCCAGGGTTTGCTGTTACTTCAATTTTTAAAGATACTGGTTTCTTTGCAAATAAAATTGTCTTACCAATAATGGTTTCATTAATGGGTAATTCATTAAAAAGTATGGGTGAAAGTTTAACTGAATTAACATTGAATAAATCAAATTACAAAGGTAAATACTTTATATTGACCAAAGAAGCAAAACCTTCAAAATTTGCACAAGATCCACAAAATTCAAAATTACTTTGGGATAAAACATGTCAATTATTAAATCTTTCAAATGATATTAATATATAAATATATATAAAATAAATAAATATAAATTTCAAATATACAATCAACGAAAAAGAGAAGGTTCGAAGTTTGTAGCACTGATGATTAATTTTGAAACTTTTTTGTTCCAACTTACCATCTATCGTCTCAAGTATCTTTGAGAACGTAGAGTCAAGTTAAGTTTACCTTATACTTGACTTGAAATTGAAAGCATGTGATAACCACATACTTCAACTTTTTAACAAACTTTTCGCCAACTCCAATAAATTAATAAACACATAAACTTTTATTAATTTAAAATTTAATTTACAATTTTAATTATGGGAGTTTAACCAATTGAATCACTCGTGATAATTAAAACACTTATAAAAACACACACAACTAAAAAAAAAACGGAAAAATATTTTTATTTTTAATTTTTTTTGGTGATGTGGATAAATTTTATTAATTTTGAACAATCACCTAAATTAATAGATGTCATTAATATGTTATTCATATATAAACAAATTTATCAATTGGTGACAATTTATGTGGTAGTTCATTGGAATATTTAATTATTATTATTTCAATACATTAAAATATTATTTTTATTTTAAACCTGTATTATTAAAATTTTAAAAAATAAAATCACCACCAGGTGACTTTTTTTTTATTTTTAACTATTATCACACACACATATTTGATAAATATACATATACAAATATAACAGAAACAATGACAAAAATAACTGAAATAGCGGATGATGAACTATATGATACTGATAATAATGAAACTACATCAACAACATCAAACGCAACTTCCTCAACAATAACAACAACAACAAATACAACAAATTTGGAAGTTATAACAAGTGGTGTTGGTGCAACTAGAAAAAGAAAGTTTGGAGAACTTGAAGAATCTGAAAGATTTATAGATTATTATACTCCTATTATGGGTAGTTTGTATGTATATATATCATAGTATTGATATTAACAATAATGTAAACAAAAAATGAAAAGATTAGAAATTGTATATTTAAAAATATTTAAAACAGTTACAACAGTTGTAAAAGAGTACAACCCATATGAAGATACTATAATTAGTAGTTAGCACACCATTAAATTATATAAAGATAACGGAAGATGTAGAAGATGATTCAACAACTTATGAAACACCACCATCTCCAAGATCATTACCACCAAACCTTATTCCATGTTCTGTTGAATTAGTTAGATTCAAGATAGATTTAGATTTAATAGAAGGTGATATTCCATAAACAGTCAAATTTATTTCACTCGAAGATCAATTTAAATCAATCATTAATATTAATTGTATTCCAGAAGGTGTTTGTAAACTTTCATTCTCAAAAATGACAAGAATTTTAATTCCATCTGACTTTTCAAGACAATTTAGCGAATTAAAAAGATTGAAATTGGAATCAAAATTAATTAAATTAATAGAATATCATCAACATTTCATGAATTTAAAATGGTTGGAAATATATGGTATTCCAGATAATTATAATTTAATTATACCAGAATCAGTTAATAAAATATCATTTGGCGGTGAATTTAATAAACCATTACCATCTTTTCCAGAAACAATAACACACATCGCAATATCAAAAAAGTTTGCACCAATTTCACTTGATCAATTTTCGTTGGGTATTAATTTAATTTTTCAGAATTAAATTCATTCAGTTTATTTGATTTTATAAAGATTTTCTAATAAAATTCATGAATGAAAATATACATTATTTCGTTTTTTAAATGAAAACACAACACACACATTGACTAACACTCGTTTTGTTTTTTTAAAAATTCATTTTTTTTTTTGAATTTTGAATTTTTTTTTTCATTTTAAATATTGCACCCACTTTAAATAGTGTGAACAATAAATACGTATAAAACACATTATATATAAAACTATAAAATGGATATAGAAAATAAAATCAATACCAAAGTGGATATTAGTAAAGCAACAACTGAAAACATTATCTTTTTATAAAATTCAAGCAATAACAAGATTTTTAGAAGTTAATTTAAGAGAAATAGTCTTACAAAGATTTAAAATATATAGTGATGGGGAAGAATATAAAGATAATCCATTGCATGGTGAATTAATTGTTAAAACATTGGGTGATAGATTCAATCACTTAGTAATAAATCAAAAGCTCTAGTTAAAACTGTAAGTTTTCACTATTTAAAATAAAATCATACACAATTCTTAAAAAACTGAAAAACTAATACACTCAAAACACAAATAGGGTATAGTTGGGGGTTGGGGTATTCCAATATTATATCCAATATTATTATATTCACATGATAGTAAGAATGCATCGAAAAAAGATAAAAAAAGAATTAAAAAAGAAAATGATATCATTAAATCAATTAATCAATTTGATAGTATGTATGCTCTATTTTAAAGAGCATTTTACTTTATAAATTGTATTTACATACATTATATTACGCACTTATTAACATAATATGAAATTGTAGATTTAAATGAATCAAATTCATTAAATGTAGATTTAGATAAAATGATATTGTTAATAAAAGAACTATATAAACTTAATTGTGTAGGACCAAGACAATGTATAACAGATGGTTATTTTGAATCTATGTTATCTGTAAATGAGTCAACTCAAGAAAATCAGATCATTTACAATAAATATGATATAAAAGAAATATTAGTTAAATATCATACTGATTCACAAGAATATTTTCAAAGTACAGTCTATAAAGATATGGAATCAAACAACCCCATCCCAATGATACTTTCAAGAACATTTTCTAAAATGGCAATTAAAGAATATAATAAAATAATATTTGATGGTTCATTACGTGTTAAAGATTATCAAATAGTCAAAACAAAATGTGTTAGATATATTAAAAATGCATTAACAATTACACCTTCTTGGAGTTACCTATATTATCAATTGGCTGATTTTATATCAAAAGATGGTAAATTTAAATCATATCAAGATGAAATAAAATATATTAATGTTGTACTTCATTTGGAACCAAATAATCAAGAATATCTAAAATTATTGGGAAATATTCAAAAATTTTCAATTGAAAGATTAAATATTTTAGAATTAAAACGATTATCATCATTTGGCAATGATTTACCATTAAATTATTATGAAGATATTGGTAGATGCCATATTGAATCTAATAAACATCAGTTCCCATCATCATTATTTCAAATTGGTCAACCATCACCATCTATTTTAAAATCATTAGAAGCATTACAATAAATGAAACAGTCAGATAAAAGAATATCAGATAATTTAATACTTAGTTTACAATATCAAAATCAAGGTTTTAATTTTTTATATGATGATAAAAATATAGAAATGGCATTTAAATCATTTTGGAATTCAATTATAATTGATAGTAATATTGAAAATGATACTATAATTGAATCTTTTATTTTATTGGGCGAAATGTATGAAACTGGTAATGAATATGTTGAAATTAATATACCATTGGCAATAAAATTATTTTATAAAGCTTCAATGGTGTTTTATAAAGATAAACCATTTTCTAATACAAATATTTATGCAAGAATTAAATCAATGATGTCTATTGGTTCATTATATTATAATGGTTATAAAGTTGATAGAGATTTAGATAAATCAATTTATTGGTTTAAATTAGCAACTCAATATTCAAATTGTTTAAGTGCATTTGTATTTTTAGATTTTGAAAAGCAACTTATTTTAGAATCTTTAAAATTAGTAGGTTCAATTTTAAATGATGGTCCAAAACAAATTAGACAAGGTTGGTAAATCAATATTTGGTTTTGAATTTTATCAGTTTATAAAGTACCACAACCATATGATTATGGTAAAATATTAAAATTCGCACAAGATCAAGATAATCCATCAGTATTGGCAAATAGATTAATTCAATGTTGGGATTTAGTAAATGAATTTTTAAACCAATTTGGTAATCAAAAACATTAAATCAAAAAGAAAAAGCAATTAAATTATTATCACAAGCATTTGAAATTAAAGAAGTTTATGCAGTTATTATACCAAATGATAAATTGATATCAATTGAAAGTTATTTATCGAATGAAATTTCAAAACGTGGTAATCTTGCTTCATTACCAATTCGTATTGCATGGGTTGGTTTAAATTGTTTTAATACAACTAAATATATTACTATAGATGGTATACCTGATCCAAATCAATTTTATGAACAACTTGATAAATTGAAATCAATTATTGTATTCATTGATAAATCAATTAAGAAATATCCAAGATCAATTGAAATATTCAAATTTTATTCATCAATTTTCAATAGATATTTGGTGAATTATCAAATTCATTAGATGATATTAATGAATGTATTAAATTGGCTGAAATGGAAAATTCAAATGGTCATAAATCAATTAATTCATATATTTATTATTATTATAAAGCAGATACATTACAACATTTATTACGTTATCAAGGATCATTAGATTGTTATAAATTATATTTAGATAAATGTTCAATTGATGCTCGTTAGAGAATGGATGCATTACATAATTCAGTTAAAATACTTAATTCAATTAATAGTGACATTGAAACTGTAAATTCAATGGTTAAATTGGCAATTGAAAGTGAATTAAAATCATTATATTGTTTTTACCATATTATAGTAATCGTCTACATTGTAAAGAACCTTTAGTTAAATGTAAATAAAAATTTTCTATAATTATCTTTTTTTTCCATAATAATAAATAATAATAGGGTAATTAATCCTAAATCTTATCCTAAATTCTTATTTTTTTTTTTTTGTGATAAAATGTTGATCAATCACATAAATTAATATTGTGGGTGAAAATTTAAGTGGTAGTTCATTGGAATATTTAATTAAAAACAATTTTAAAATCAATTGTAGGATGGAAAAGATTAATTTGGTTTATTGAAATAATTAGTAAATTATCGGTAATTCCAAAAGAATGATATTACAAAGCAATTGATTCAATTGGTGAAGAATTTAAACATTTAAAATCTACATTTCCATCATGGAATCCAATTTTACATCAATTTGTAACTTTTGATGCAGAGGTAGTGATAATGAAACAATAATATCACATACAACAACAAATACATCATCACCAACTTTAGAAGATTCAACTAGTAGTGATGGTAATAACGAAACAGCATCATCAAATACAGCATCATCATCAAAAACACCAAATTTAAAAGAAACAACAAGCAGTGATGATAACGAAGGTACAATATTAAATACAACAACAACAAATACAGTATCATCACCAAATAATTTAGAAGATACAACTATTAGTAGGATTTTGATATTTGGGAGAATGTGTATGTATATATATAATTAATCGTCATGTTATTAAAATGGTATTAATATGGATGAAAATGTAAACTCATAGTAATATAATACTAACCTTAACTTGTTTATTAATTCATCATTCCTTAGATTAATAAGAAAGAGAATATTCCATTTTTTAAGAATATATAATACAGTTTATAAATTTCATATCAAACAAACAATAACAAGATTATCACAATTCACACATATACCATTCATGAAGAGATTAGAAATAGTATATTTAAGAAATTTTAAACCTGTAGAAACAGAAGTAAACCAATATAATCCTCATGTAGATAAAATTGTTAGTAGTGATAGCACACCATTAAAATACATATCAGAAACTGTAAATGGAGATGGTTCAATAACTGAATAACCATTTGAAACTCCAAGATCGTTACCTCCAAATTTCATACCACCATCTGTTAATTTGGTTAGATTCAAGGTAGATTTAGATTTGGTTGAAGGTGATATTCCATCAAATGTAAACTTCATTGAATTTCAAGATCAATTCATATCAACTGTAAATATGAATTGTATCCCAGAAGGTGTTTGTAAACTTTCATTCTCTAAAATGTCAAAAGTTTTAATTCCATATGGTTTCTCAAAACAGTTTAAATTGTTAAAAAGATTGAAATTAGAATCAAGATCAATTAATTTAATAGAATATAATCAACATTTCCAAAATTTAAAGTGGTTAGAAATTTACAATGTACCAGATAATTACAAATTAATTATACCAGAATCAGTAGATCATATTTCATTTGGTGGCGATTATAATAAGCACAATTTCCAAATACAATAACAGATATCTCAATATCATATAAATTTTCACATCCAATTTCACTTAATCAAATTCCATTGGGTATTAAAAGATTGTCATTATTATCATTATCAAATCTTTTCAATTTAAATGATTTTACAAGATTTAAAAATTTAGAAGCATTATATTTTATGAAGGATGGGAATGTTAGCAAATGTTTAAAGATTAGTCAAATGTATTTGAAAACCATCCAAATTTAAACACTCTTGAAATTTCAATTGAAGAATATAATGCCACTTCTAAAGAATTTGAAATTACATCTAAAATTATTAATTTAAAAGATTTAAAAGAAAAATTAGATAAAATTAAAAATATTCAAAAGAATTAAATAAAATAAAATAACGAGACGGATAATTAGGGTGTGACAATCTTATCCTATTTTTCGATTTTTCCAATCTTCAATCTTTATCTTTGAAAAAAAAAAATATTTAGCTTTTTTGAAAAAATCTTCACTGCAAAAGTATGTTGTTGTTGCACATCACAGAATTCATAATAATAATAATATTGTAATATTTTTATTTTTATATTGTTATGATTATGTTAAAACTGATATGACAATGATTACGATTGTTGTTATTAAATATAATTTTAAAAGATAAGAGGAGAAGGGTGAAGATGTTGGGTTACCATTACTTGATAAACTAATTATATCAATTAAATTATTTGAATTTGAACACGTTAATTTCCCTGCAACTGTACATGTAATCGAAGTACCTTTACACTGTATTCTTTTTTTACCCCAACAATTAATTAAAGTATCATTCTTTTTACTTTGACATAATACTTGATCATTTGAACAATTTGTACTACCATAACCTCTACATTTAATAAATTCATCACCTTTATTTGAAACTAATATACTTGAATTTGAATGATGACATGAAACTAAATAATCTTCTGATGATGTTGAATTAAAATGTGTTGATGATGACGAATCAAATGATGACGATGAATTAGACGATGGCGACGAATTAGACGATGACGATGAATTAAACGACGAAGAATTAAATGATGACGATGAATTAGACGATGATGACGATGAATTAAACGATGATGAGTTAAATGATGCAGAACTAAAACTACTAAAACTAGAGTTTGAATTATGTGATGATGACGTAATTGAAGATGTTGAATTGGCAGTACTACCACTGCTATTTGTGCTTGTGCTTGAACTGGTAGTATTGCTGCTGCTATTTATGCTTGTACTACTACCACTTGAATTGACAGTACTACTGCTATTTGTGCTTGTACTACCGCTTGAATTGACATTACTACTGCTATTCGTGCTTGTGCTTTTACTACCACCTGAATTGACATTACTGCTGCTATTCGTGCTTGTGCTTGCACTACTACCACTTGAATTGACAGTACTACTGTTATTTGTGCTTGTACTACCACCTGAATTGACATTACTACTGCTATTCGTGCTTGTGCTTGCACTACTACCGCTTGGATTGACAGTACTGCTGCTATTTATGCTTGTGCTTTTACTACCGCTTGAATTGACAGTACTACTGCTATTAGTGGGGTTTGTACTTTTACTACTACTTGAGCTGCTAGTGGGACTAGTACTAC
The DNA here is from genome assembly GCA_015252635.1 of Dictyostelium capitatum. NCBI lineage: Eukaryota > Evosea > Eumycetozoa > Dictyosteliales > Dictyosteliaceae > Dictyostelium > Dictyostelium capitatum. The sequence continues at coordinate 16,409 of JACAFY010012908.1, forward strand.
TGGATCCAAATGATGACGAAGGCAACGATCCTGATGGTAAACTAAATGAAGAAAATGATGGACCAGAGAATGAAGGTAAAGAATCAGATGATAATGAAAATGATGGACCTGAAAACGACGGCAATGATTCAGATGATAATGGTAATGATCCTGATGGTAACGTAAAAGAACTACTAGTATCCGAAAATGATGGGCCTGAAAACGACGGCAATGATTCAGATGATAATGGTAACGATCCTGATGGTAAAGTAAAAGAACTAGAATCTGATGGAAATGATGGGCCTGAAAACGATGGCAATGATTCAGATGATAATGGCAACGATCCTGATGGTAAAGTAAAAGAACTAGAATCTGATGGAAATGATGGACCTGAAAATGAAGGTAATGATTCAGATGATAATGGTAATGATCCTGATGGTAAAGTAAAAGAACTACTAGTATCTGATGATGATGAAGAGGGGGAAGATGAAGAAGTCGGATCATCACAAACATATTTTGAATTTATAGTTACTTGATATAAACAAGAACCAATATTACTATTTGAATTTATTATTAAAAACTCTTGATCCATATCACAATTAATTAATAGTCTATTCGTTTTACGATAATTTGTAATACTGTAGTCCATATAATCGCTTATATTTTCAAAACTATTATCATTTTGTTGATTATTACTATTTATTATATTGTTGTTATTAATATTATTACAAATTGTTGGGTATTCAATTTCTGAAGTATATTCCAAAACCATTCCATTTTTAGATTTATAAGAGTATTGATTTGATAGTACACCAGTTTGAAATGACATTACTTCATTTGGATAAACTTGACATGATTGTGAACTTATAGGTATATCTAATCCGCTACAATAATCTACATTTTCACAAATATTAAATATTATACTGTATTGTGTTATCGTTCCATCACCTGCTGAAAAACTTGAATTATAAAATCCTTGATTTCTGCAATTTACACACCTATATATTAGTACATAATGATAATCTTTATGTTTATAATATAGAAATAATGATAATTACAATAATTTTAAAGGGGTAAGATCATATTGAACACTACCAAAATTAAATATACAATCGTTATTATTACTAAGTGATGCAACAAATGTACTCTTTTCCATTAAACAAAATAAAAATACAATGTATAATAATAAACCGTAATAAATAAATAAATATGATTGCATTATATATATAGTGTGATAATAGAAAAATAGAAATAAAATTACAAATAATTTATTTCATTTATGTTAAAAAAAAAAACCCAGTTATTACAATAAAAAAATAAAATAAAAAAACAATTTTAAATTTATATACACACCATTTTTTAGATATTTATAACTATAATGTGTGTGTTGATTATCATTGTTGTGTGTGTTTGAGTGATAGATAATAATAAAAAAAAAAATGAAAATTTGTGCCAGATATTTTTTTTTCATTTTTTCAAATTTTTACTTTTTATTAAAAAAATGATTACATATTCATATATACACGAAAGTAATAATGATAAATATACAGATGATTTAATTAAATTATTAAATTCACAATGGCCACGTTCTGAATACTCTAGAAAAATATCAATAGAGAAATCAAAAGATGATCTTCCATTATATTTATTAATGAAATTAAAGAATGATGAAGTGATTGGTGATGATGAAGATGAATTAATAGGATGTCTAACTATATCAACTGTATTAAATAATGATAAAGATTCAAAAGTATCTGTTCTATTAGAAAATGGTAACTACATATCTATTTATTTGTATGCTTAATTATTATTATAAGTAATGATACTAATTGCCAGAACTGTTATGTTACAGTTTTAATTAAATCGAAATATAGAGGAAAAGGATATGGTAAATTAATAATGAATCAAGCTCATTCAATAATGAAAGAAAAGGGATTTAAAATATGTTATCTTTCGACAAACGATAAAAAAGAATTTTATAAAACATTTGGATATATAGAATGTGAACCAATTTCAACATCAAATTTTAATAGTAGTAATAACAACGAGAAAGATGAAGATACAATGGATAACAGTGAAAAAGTATCAAATCTATTAAAAATATTTGGTGGTAATATTAAAAAACCAAATCTTGATTTAACTTGGATGAAATTAAATTTAGAATAAATTGAATATATAAAGTTTAAAATGTACATAACTAAACAAACTGATTTAAACTTATTTTATTAGAAGTCAATCTATTGAAAAATAAGCCTGATAAACTTTTTTTTTATTTGTTTGGTTGATAATAAATAAATTTAATAGTTTGTTTTGTATGTATATTTATATTATAAACATTATATGTTTTGTTATTATTTTAATAAATAGTGTTTTTTTGTTTATTTTTATTTTTGTTTGTTGGATAGAAATTATATTACATGAATTTACAACATGATAATGGATTACCTTGTTGTTGTTGCTGTTGTTGTTGTTGTTGAGGAGTTAAACTTGTTGAAATTGTTGTAGTTGAATAATTATTACTATTCATTTCAATTATTATATTTGGTTGTGGTTTATCAGATTTTGCTTTTTCAATTGCATCCATTAATGTTGATGAATTGAAAGTTGATGCTTTTGAAGGTGGTTCATTACTTGATTGTACTATAATAGTTTGTTGTTTCTTATTTGTAATTAAATTATTAAATCCAATTCTACTACCACTTTTACTAATTGTTGTTGTTGTTGGTTCCACAACTTCCTCTTCATTATCTTCATTTTCATCTTCTTTAACTTCAACAACTGGTTCTTTAACATCAATAACTGTATCTATAACTTCTGTTGTTGTAGCTGATACACTAATACTACTATCTTCAATCGGTTTAGTTTCTTCTACATTATTACCACTATTACAACTGTTTTCTAATTCTGATTCTCTACTTAATACTTCTTGAAATTTAATTCTTGAACCTTTTGTAGCTTTTCTTTTTACAGCAGTACTACCAGTATCATTTGATGATGATGATGCTTGTTTATCATTATAAATATCTTCAAAATCTTCAATTGAAAATGTTTCTTCTTCAATCATAAAACATTTGAAAATTCTTGGATAACTTGCAATTGCTTGTCTAAACATATCAAATGATAAACCTTCACCATCTGGAATACTATAATTTGAAAATATCATTTCAACATATTCATCAATTGAATATTGAGTTACAGCCAATGGATCCAATTCAATTTTATCGTAAACATTTTCCAACATTAATTTCATATCGTTTTTAGAGATGAATCCAGTTGAATCATTATCAAAAAATGAGAAATACAATTTCAAACGTTCTTCCGATGTACCTTTTGCCAATATACATAATCCAGACATTAATTCTGTGAAATCCAATGTACCATCTTTATTCTTATCAAATGCTTTAAACAATTGTTTAATTATAATATCACGTGTATTTAATTCATCAGCTGTACCACTTCCAATTGTAGTTGGTAATATGAATTGAAATACATTTTGAAACATTTTATAATCCAAAATCATTGATTTACCCATACTGTAACGTGATGAAATTTCTAATTGTCTAAAACCACTCCAAATTTTCTCTAGATCACTCTTTGAAAATCTAGTTAATTTTGATGTTTGATGAAGGTCTCTTGCTTTTCTCATATCTTCTAATTCACGTAGGAATTGTAATTCACATACTTTTTTCAATTCATTAAATGAATCCTCTGGAATTGTATCACGTAACTTTTGATAATAACCAAAAAATTCTTTTGCATTGAATAATCCTTTGGCATGAGTTGATAATATCATTAACAAATGTGGAGTTGAATGACAATTTAATAAAGTTGTTTCAAAATATGCCAAAACTGATAAACCAGTCAATAATAAATTATAACTTGCTAATCCTAAACATCTAAATGTTTTATCTGTATCTGTTGTTGTTGTTGTTGTTTTTGATCCATTACCATTGCCACATAACCATTGTTCATCTGATGATGGTTTATGATAACCATAGATACCACATTCTACAAATAAATGATCCCATACTCTTAAAACTATTTCAGTTGGTAATACATTTACAAATAAACACATAAACCATTTTGTTGAAAGTAATGATAATGAAACGTCATATTCTTGCATATGGTTAAATAATTTTGGAAAGTATTGAGCAACTAAATTTGAAAATACAGACATATCAACTTGACTACCCATTAAATTTGTAGAGTAATAATTTTGACAGTAATCTTCAACAATTGTAGATAGAATCCAAAATGCATCTTCTTCATTACCTTTACCAACAAACAATACAAAACCAGCAACTATATTCATTGATTGACAATAACCAACTTTACGATTTCTAATTGAATATGCTTGTAAAACACGTGATAACTTTCTTTTACCTTCATCACTATCAAAAAATGGATGACCAGGGAATGTTCTTGATATATCTTTATCAATTTCAGGTAACGATTGAAATCTAGTTGACATTCTATTTGAAGTTTTAATTATTGATTGTAAATGAAGATAATATGATTTTCTATTTGTTGGTGGTGTTAATCCTCTAATTGTACCATATAAACCATTCCTATTGTTTTTAGCTTGTAATTTCTCTTCTTTTTGCTGTTTAAATAATTGTAATTCCTCTTTACGTTGTTTTTCAAATGAACCTGAATAAACTTTCCACAATGATCCTCTACTTGAATGTGGTATACCTTTTGATAGTAATTTACATAATTTCTTTGGATTACTTGATAATCCAACATGTTTATATTGTTCATGAAAATTTGACCATTTTAACATTTTCTCTTGTGCTAATTCTTCTTCTTGTGCTTCAAATTTCTTTAATTCTGGTACAAAGAAATCTTCACTTATAAATCCATATTTATCTCTCCATTTAACATCTACAATATGTTGAATTATTGAATTTGATTTAATTGTTAATTTACTTTCATCTATTATTGGTTGTTGTTGTTGTTGTTGTTGTTGTTGTAGCTGTTCTGGTTCTGATAGTTCAGTGCTTGTTTTTAATGTAGCCCTTCTTGTACCAATTGATAAAAATGATGATTTAGGTGGTGATGTACTTGTTGATGCTGCTTTTTTACTCTTTATAAATGTTGATATTGATGTTAATGGTGGTGATGATGTTGGTGTATTATTATTACTATCATTATCATCTAATATAGGTGTTGGTGAAGTTATTGTATTATTGTTATCATCATTTTCATCATTATTTATATCAATATCATTTGATGATGGTGTAGATGTTTGTAGAGTTGCATCCATTGTTATAAAACCTTTAAAAAATAAAAAAAAAAAATAATTAATTAATTAATTATTTGTGTGTGTGTGTTAATATAATAATATATTAATATTAAATAAAAATAAAATATATATAAACATACAATATTGGAAATAACAAAAACAAGATGAACAAAATGTAATAGTCCAATGCAATGTTGCTTCCATTATTATATAATTTTCAATA
>JACAFY010012919.1:0-21751 GCA_015252635.1 Dictyostelium capitatum
TTATAATAAAAAAAAAAAATTTTTTATTTAATTTTTTTTTTTTTTTTTAATCACAAAAAAAATTTTTTACAATTTTTTTTTTACTTTTTTTTTTTTTTAAATATAAAAATCCAAATCTTATTATTTGTTAAATTATAATTATATATAATTTATTGTGTTAATACTTTTACTTTACTGTTTCAGTTTAAACATACTTTTTTTTCTATTTTAAAATAATAATTTGTTTTTTTTTTACACAATCTCACAATCACACATACACACCCATACCATATATACCAATATATAATAATTACATATTTATATCATACATATATAATAACTTCACCACCACAAATATACAAGTGTTATATATCTCCTATTTTACAATATTAAAAATCTATAAAATCTATATATTTTTAAAATAATAATAATTTAAAAAAAAAAAAAATCAACTTTTTTTTTTTCCACACACACCACTATCAATTTTTTTTTGTTGTCAACCAATATATAACTGTTTTTTTAAAATATATATATTTTCACAATAAAAATCAACCTTTTGTGTGTCTCTTTTATATAACAAACATAAAAAATAAAACCTTTTCATCTATATCAACTTTTATAAATTTAGTTTTTTTTTTTTTTATACACTTTTTTTTTTTATTTGTTTTTTTTTTTCTTCAATTAATTTATCTTGCCAAACATTTACAAGCTAAAAAATATATTTATTATATTTATTTGTATTTGGTCTTTAACAGTTTTTTTGATATACTGAGAAATATCAATTCTTACCACCAACAAACATAATTTCATACCACACACACACACACAAACGCCTCTATAATAATTAAATTATTCACATAATATAATAATATAACTACCATTATATATAATATAAATAATATTTCCAATATAATCTATTACCAAAAAAACCAATTTTTTACCATTTATATTTTATCATTTAAAAAATCAAAAAAACCAATATTTTTTTTTTTTTATTGCAAACACATCTGACACTTTTTTTTTTGTTCAATCAAAAATCTTACCAGTATTTTATTTTTTTATCTGATAAAAACTTCCCAACCAATCAGATTATTGTGTGCAAACATTTTTAAAAATAAATAACAACAATATATTAATTTAATTTTACCAAAACCAAAGATAGTAATAATACCAATTCGTTAATAATAAATTTATTTAAAATTCAATTAAAAAACAAAAAAAAACCAATATAAATAATATAAATAATATAAATAAATTATAAATTATAAAAATGGAACCAACAACTCAATCAACTACAACTACAACTTCAACTCAAGTTGTTGATAATAATAATACAAAAAAATTAAATAACACTACATCAAATAGTAAAATTAATATTGCTACCATTACTTCATCAAATACATCTAATATTACATCACAAGAACAACAACAACCACAAGCACAACAACAACAACAAGTTCAACAACCACAACAACAACCAAAATCACATGGTTATCAAAGAATGTTCAAAAGATTATTACAAAATAGAGCAAGCCAACCAAAAACAGTCATTCAAGAAAGAGTTATTGCATCATATAAAGTTTATGGATGGTTAATCAATTATGATCCAGCTTATGAATCAACTGCATTTAGAAGAGAAGTACTTGTTGCTATTGATGAAATATTTGATATTGTTTTGGCCATTTTAGATATGATGAAATGTTCATCAAATCTTTTAATCCCAATCATTATATACGCTGATAAATTTGTAAACAGAAGTGGTATTAAACATAATCAATTATTTAATTTATTATTAACAAGGTATGTTTAATTAATGATATGTTAATTGTTATAACTATCATCACAATATATTAACTCTCAGTTGACATTAATCATACAGTACTGTTGTATCATTAAAATTCTGGTCAGAATCAACACAAGTAAACAATGCAATCATTGCAGAAATTTTTAATTTTTCACTCAAAGATATGAATTTAATGGAAAGAAGATTCTTAACTGGTGTAGATTATAATCTATTTTTAAATAGTACACATACAACCAATTTCTTATTACAACTTTACGAAAATCAAACTACATTTTTATCATATTTCAAACATCCATTTGACAATCAACCACAAATTTTTATGATGCCATTCGAATTGGTTCAATATCAACAAACACTTGTTCACCAACAACATTTTGATCAACTTCAACAAGTTCAAAAACAACAATTTGAACAAATTGAACAACAAAAACAACAATTACAAAATTTTCATATCCAACAACAAAAAATGCAACAACAAGAACAACAAGAACAATTAAATAATAATAATAATAGCCAAACAAATTATCATCCATATCCAATTAAAAAACAACTTACTAATCAAAGATACCAACAACAACAAGCTTTAAATCAACAACAAAAGCAACAACAACAAGAATCTTCTATAAATAATCAAAATAATTTTCATGTTCAAATGGTATCGCCAATGTGTTAAATAATATAATAATAATAATATAATAATATATAAATCAATTTCAAAATATATAACAATACAATAATAAGTAATAATATCAAAAACAATCAAACACCCGATATATAAGTAATAATAGTTTTTAATAATACAACAACAACCAACACGACTCAAATGATAATAAGTTTTTTTTTTTCCCAATTTTATCATATAATTTTTCAATCCCCTCCCTCCCTTCAACAATCAACCAACCAACCAATCAACAATAATATATAATTCAAACACCCCAAATATCCAGAGCTGCTTTTTTTTTTTCTAGTCAAAATAATTATAATGCTGGTTCTTGTGCGCGGTGGTTTGGTGTTTCAAATTTAGATTCAACAAAATGTTTCAACCGAACACTTTTTCCTCCACTTGCCTTTAAGAATTTAGTTTTTTCATTATCTTCATCCCCTCATTTTTCAAATATATAATCTCACTCAACTTACCGATAATGTTGTTGAAGTAGTAGCACGATCCCCTTCTTCTCCTTAACATATATATATAAACGTGTGTGTTTCTTTGTGATGGTATTTAATTTTCATTCACAACACATTAATTAATTTTAATGGTGTGAACTCAAAACTTGTACCAATATATTCACATTCAACACATGTATATATATCTTTTCAAAAATGTTTATTTGTTACATTTTTAAAACAACAAATACAACAATTTTTAAATACTTTTTTTTAAAAAATAAAAACATACCAAAAAAATAATAAAATTAAAATCTTACCAAAAAAACAAATATATTTAAATGTGTACTACTTTTTTATTTATTATTATTTCTTTGTTGATGTTGTTTTAGTTGTTCGTTTTGAATTATTTTTAAAGTGTTTAAAGCTTGTAATCCTTTTAATCTAGTTTCCAATGCAACTAAATCTAATGATATCATTTGAAATAACTCTTTTGAATCTTTTAAATCGCTATTTAATTGTTCAATAACTGATAGAAATTCCATATATCTAATTATATCTTGATCATCTCTTTGTTGTTGTTTATTTGGTAAAGAGTTATCTTCATGGTTGGTTTTATCAATAATGTTTAAATTTGATGTTGTTGATGAAGGTGGTTGGATTGTTGTTGCTGCAATATCATGATTAAATTGATTTGTTGTTTTAAGTTTTAATCTTTTATTACTACCAGCACTACTTGTATCACTCGAATTTAATAAACTGTCATTTTCATTTATGTTATCAAATTGACTGTGATTATTATTACTTTGGGTAAACTGTTGTAGTTGAAGTTGTTGTGGTTGGGTTTGTTGTTGATGTTGTAAATATTGATGATTATCACTACTTTGATCAAATGTTTTTCTTTTTAATGATTGAATAATTTCACCACTATTATTATTGCTACCATTACCACCACCACCATTACTATTATTTACATGTGTTGTCGATCTCACCAATCTTTTTAAATTACCATTGTTCATGCTATTATTATTGTTGATATTGTTATTGTTTCTATTGTTGGTATTGCTGTACATCCTAAAATATTTATAAATCTAAAGTAGTATCCCTATATATTTAATATCACACAGCTAAATGAATATAATAAAAATAAAACTAACCTACAGCTGTATGTAAATTTAATAAAAAAAATAAATTATTAAATTAAATCATTATTATTTATAAAACACTAAAAATGGTTATGAAAAATACCAATTTGAAAAAAGGGGTGAAAAATGAGTTTTTGAAGTATTTGTATAAATATATATTTATTCTAAAGGTAGTAATTTAAACATGTAATATATTATACATAAGAATCCATGATACCTATATTAAGTTTTATTAATAATCTATTCAATCATTATGATAATGAATATGTGTGTATATTGTATGTGTGGTGCATGTGATGATAATTATTGTTATTATGATAAATCAATTTAATACTTACAACAAATATAGTTAAAGAAGACATAAAACCTTCTTGCATTAATTCCCATTTAAAATCATCATCATCAATTTCCATTATTCTTGTGTAATAAAATGCAACAAATCCACATGATGCTGCAATAAATGTTAAAAATCCAGGGTATCCTGTAACTGGAACAGCACCAATTATAATACCAATAAAAATTGATATAATTTGTCTTAACCAATGTAAATTTTGTGATATCTCTTTCTGTGTTGTATGAATATGTATGATGAATCATTATTAATATTATTAACATAATAATGAATGAATGTTATATGATATTACATTTGTAAATTTATATTCTTTATTAAATGAGTTCTTTAATAAAAATATTTGTGATTTTTCTTTAGATTCACTCATCTTGTTTTATTGTTGTTGTTGATGTATAAAGGGTAATAGTTTTGCGAAAAAAATGACAAAATGAATGAAATTTTTTTTTTTTATTTTTTTTAATTTTTTTATTTTTCATTTTTTGTGAACAAAGATTGTGCATATGCAGGATGGTAGTGTTGATAATGATGGAAAAGATGTCAACAATATTTAGGTGTAGAGTGGTGATGAATATGTTGTTTTAAAAAGAATGGTTAATATTTATTACCCAAATTTAAAAAAAGTTTACTAAAGAAGAAGAAAATATAGGAAAGAAATTGAGGAAGATGAACCACTAGGTGAGTTACAACTGTTTATACTATAGTTTTATTTGAAAGATTGTCTAGCTATTTTTGGCTTAATTCGAGATGGTAGTGTTGATTTGGTAGTAGTAGTAGTTGTCGGTGGTGTTGATTGTGTAGATGATGTTGGCGTTGACTTAGTAGTAGTAATTGTTGGTGGTATTGGTTGTTTTGGTGTTGATTTAGTGGTATTATTTGCTGTTGTTGAAATTTTAGGTGATGAGTTAGGTTTATTTGAAGTTGTTTTTGTTTTTGGTGTTGGTGTTAATTTAGTTGGTGTTCGTTGAATTGGTGGTGTTGGTTGGATAGATTTAAAGTTTGTGCTTGATGTACCCGAGTCGTAAATAGAGTAATAAAAACACTTGAAATTATTGAATTCAATGTTGTGTTGGACATGCAAGATTGAAACTTCTGGATATTTGGTAATTGGTTGTTTAAAATCCACCTCTATACTACTATCAATTGAGATGTAAACCATCCAAGCAATGTCTGATCCAGTTTGCATTTTGTAATCTCTTGTTCTTTTTATGTGGTCATGTACATCTTTGCCAGTTGTATGTGCTGCAAATTCAACGACATAAGAAATGTTTTTGTAGTTGATGGTGGAATCGACCCTAGTGCGACCAGAAGATGATGTTCTAACACTTTGAGAAGTTGATAAACCTGGAAACCAAGACAATAAATTGTAATAAAAGTGGAACATCAGTTTATCAGAAAAACTTTCAGATGGAACAAGCATGTTGTAATCTTTGTGGTTGTATCAACTTCCTCTATTATATTTATAAGATCTATTACCTTCAAATGCAAACATTGGTAAGAGGAATGCTAAAATTTCTGGAATATTCAAACTATTCCCCAATAATGGTATTGGTATATATGGATATCGATTTCTATTTATACGATTAATTTTTGCCATTATCATCTGGTAAGTGTAGAAAGATGGAATTTTGATTTGATAATTACCAGTGGTATCAATTCTTTTTAGTAACCCATGCGAGATTAAATTTGGTATGTCATGATCATCAATACTATATTCATTTGAATGGTTTGGGAATGCACGACAAAATGTAATAATCTTTTCTTGAACTGTTGTAATATTTTAAACACCAATCATTATATGAAATAAAGTTGATATCGTTACTCGAATAACGGTTTAAAATCCTTCCACAAAGGTTTACCAACCCAGGATGGCTGTAGTTAAATAGTTATATATATTAATAAATGTATGTCTATTTTAGTTAAATTATAAGGGTACTTACCCACCAGTATTTTCAAATATTTCATTTTTGATTTTATCTTCAATTGTTATTTTCTTTCTAGATTCAAATAATGAAAACAAACTTTCAAATGTTTCTTTAATTGAATCTTCTCTATGTTTGTGAGTAATGAATTACAAATAATTCTATCAACTTCTTTTTTATCAGCTATTGTCTGTATCTCCAAAGCTTTTGTCTGTATCTCCAATTCTATTGTCTGTATCTCCAATTTTACCTTTTGAATTTCAAGTTTTTCTGTTTGAATCTTTGTTTTTTGTTCACTTATTTCTGGTGTTTTGGTGCAAAAGTTAGAAAAGAATAGTCTTTGTTGTAATCTTTATCTTTAGATTATTTCAAGACCTACCTGATTCTACTTTGAGCAACACTTTTAAACATAAAATTAGCTCTTATGTTATTGGTTTTATTTTGTGAATATATAAAGTAACATTAATACATGAATCCATACAGCTTTGAAATAAAGAGATATCCAAACCTAAAAATGTATCTATTTGATCTATTTTATTTAAAAGTATATAAGATTGTAAAATTCCTTTTTGTTCTGGTGAGATAACCAATGAATTTATTTTATCACAAAGCTCTTTAAAGTTTAACATTTTGTAAGTGTAATTTACATTGTGCGAAAATAAAACGAAAATAAAACTAAAAAAAAATTTTTTTTCTTTAATATTATTTTTTTTTTTTATAATTTTTTTTTTTAATTTTTTTTTAATTTTTTTTTTTGATGTGAGTTCACTTTTTTTTTAAATTAATTTTAATTTTTTTTCTCATAAATTTATTTTTTTACACATTCTAATTATTTATATACAACAATATAATAAATTAGGTGTATTTTATTTTTTAGTTTTATTTAACTTTATATATATATACAAAATGGAAGAGTTGGGATTAGGTTCAACTAAAGTAAATTTTTATTAATCAACAATAATAACATATATAGAATTATTATTAATTGCTTATTTAATATTTAAATTACAGGTTACATTAACAAAAGATGTACCAACTCATCATCATCCACATCACCATCGTGAAGCAGATTTATATTCAAAAATGAAAAGTTTAGAAAGTAAATTAGATTTCTTTAACATTCAAGAAGAATATATTAAATATGAATATAAAAATTTAAAAAGAGAATTATTACATGCTCAAGAAGAAGTTAAACGTATTAGATCTGTACCATTATTAATTGGTCAATTATTAGAAATGGTTGATTCAAATACTGGGTAAGTTTAAAAAAATACAATAAGGTTGATGTAAATATATTTACATATTAACATTTATTGAATTTTTTATCTACAGTATTGTACAATCAACATCAGGATCAACATTATGTGTTAGAATTTTAAGTACTATTGATAGAGAATTATTAAAACCATCAGCAAGTGTTGCATTACAAAGACACTCAAATGCATTGGTTGACACATTACCACCAGAATCAGATTCATCCATTCATTTATTGGGAGCAGATGAAAAACCAAGTGAAAGTTATTCAGATATTGGTGGTGGTGATATTCAAAAACAAGAAATGCGTGAAGCAGTTGAATTACCATTGACACATCATAATTTATATAAACAAATTGGTATTGATCCACCAAGAGGTGTATTACTTTATGGACCACCAGGTACCGGTAAAACTATGTTAGCAAAGGCAGTTGCACATCATACTAGTGCTGCATTTATTCGTGTTGTAGGCTCAGAGTTTGTTCAAAAATATTTAGGTGAAGGTCCTCGTTTAGTACGTGATGTATTTAGATTGGCAAGAGAGAATGCACCAGCAATCATTTTCATTGATGAAATTGATGCAATCGCCACCAAACGTTTTGATGCACAAACTGGTGCTGATCGTGAAGTGCAACGTATTCTCATGGAATTGTTGAATCAAATGGATGGTTTTGATGTTTCTGTAAACGTTAAAGTAATTATGGCAACAAATCGTCAAGATACATTGGATCCTGCACTTTTACGTCCAGGTCGTCTCGATAGAAAAATTGAATTCCCATTACCAGATCGTCGTCAAAAACGTTTGATTTTCCAAGTTATCACATCTAAAATGAATCTTTCTGATGAAGTTGATCTTGAAGATTACGTTAGTAGACCTGATAAATTATCTGGTGCTGAAATTCAATCCATTTGTCAAGAAGCTGGTATGCATGCAATTAGAAAAAATCGTTATGTAATTTTACCAAAAGATTTTGAAAAAGGTTACAAAGCCTCAATTAAAAAGAATACCCATGAATTTAATTTTTATAATTAAATTTATATTATATATATGTACACATCAAATATACGTATGTGGCTGTTATACACAAAAAAAAATAAATAATAATAATAATAATAAAACAAAAGTAATCTCACATACACTACTATTTTAAATTTGTTTGAATTGTTGTGCAACGTTGTATCATAATAGAAATCAAAATATCTGATATTCTTCTTTGTGTATACCATTGTGTCTTTTTAAAAATATACTTTACATTTTTATAATAACAATCTGAAATTAATCAGTTAATCGGAACGGATTTTTTTTATATGCAAACTTTTTTCTTTTTTGATTTTTTAATTTTTTTTTTTCATTTTTATTTTTAAATTTATTCACACAACTGATTCTAAATTTAGTTTTAAAAATTTGAATAATTACTGTATATGTGTGTAAATAAATAAATAAATAAATAATAATAAAAAAAAAAAAAATTGTATTTTTATATCTGTAATATTAAAAAAACACACACACTCACACACATCACAGACCCCACAAAAATAATAAAATGGGATCAGCTCAATTAGAAGAACATTCAGAAATTGGAAAAGAAGTAATTAAAAATAAAGGTGTATACAAAAAAAGAAAATGTCAAGATTGTTTATTTTTATTATTATTTTTAGCATTTTGGGTTGGTATGATCATTGTTGCAGCATATGGAGTTAAACATGGTAATCCTGAAAGATTGGTTCAAGGTACAGATTCATATGGTAATATATGTGGTGTAAATAATATTGAACAAGGTAAATTAAATAAAACACAAGCAAGAGATACAACCAATGAACCATTTGTATATTTTATTTATTACCCAGAATTATCAATTACCGCACCAACATATCGTGTTATTTGTGTTGAATCATGTCCAACTGAAACATTTTTATTCCCAAATAACGAAACACAATTAATTTGTGATTATTCAACTGTACCATCAATGAATTCAATTTCACCAAATGGTACTTGTATGGGTAAAATTGGATCATCATCATTAATTAATCGTTGTTTACCAAATATAATTTTAAATGATACAAATTCAATTGTTGATTCAATTTATACATTTGTAAATAATCAATTAACATCAGATACATCTGTTAAAGTGTTAACTGATTTAGCAACATCATGGAGATATATTATTTATGGTGCATTAATTGCAATGGGTTTAGGATTATTTTGGATATTTTTATTAAGATTTTTCGCTGGTTTCATAACATGGATGACTGTAATTGCAGCATATGTCTGTTTGGGTTTATTAACAGCTCAAGTTTATTTCCAGTGGCAGAAAGCAATTGATATATATGATGGAACACCAGAATCACAAAGATTGAATATGCAAGAAACAAATATATTGGCATTAAAAGTTATATTCATTATTTTATGTGTAATTGATGGTATTTTTGCATTGATTCTATTAGCATTATTTAGTAGAATTCGTATTGCTATTCGTATCATTAAAGAATGTAGTAGAGCAATTGGTGTTATGCCATCAATTTTCTTTTTCCCAATTTTTATATTCATTTTACTTTGTGGTTTCACAGTTTATTGGGTTTACATTGGTATTTATTTGGGTACAGCAGGATCACCAACATATGATGATAATTATCGTTTCATTGGATATCAAGCAGATTCAACATTAACTAAAATTCAAATTTATCATTTCTTTGGTTTCCTATGGACAGTTGCATTCATTCTTGCATTGAATAAAGCAACAATTGCAGGTGCAATTGCATCATGGTATTGGGTACATGATAAAAAAGATACACCATTCTTCCCAGTTTGGTGTTCATTAGGTAGAGTAATACGGTATCATTTAGGTTCAATTGCATTAGGTTCATTGATATTAGCAATTGTTCAATTCATTAAATGGGTATTGAAATTCCTTGAAAAGAAATTCAAAGGTAAAGAAGCATATCTTGCTCGTTTCATTGTTAAATGTTTAGGTTGTCTATTTGGTTGTCTTGAACGATTCATTAAATTTTTAGATAAAAATGCATACATTATGATTTCAATTTATGGTTATTCATTTTGTGAAGGTGCTAAAAGAGGTTTCCAATTGGTTGTTACAAATATATTAAGAGTTGCTGCAGTTAATTTAGTTGGTTCTTTCTTAATGTTCCTTGGTAGAATATTCATTACTGCTGCAACTGTTGGTATTTCATTGTATTTACTTCAACAACATGAACATCTTACATTTTATATTATACCTGTAATTTTAATTGGTTTCATTGCTTTTGCAATTGCAACTGGTTTCATGTCTGTTTATGATATGTCAATTGATACAATGTTATTATGTTTCTGTGAAGATAGTGAAAGAAATGATGGTTCAGAAGAAAGACCTTATTACATGTCAAAATCATTAAGAAAATTCGTTGATGGTAAAAGTCGTTCAAAATGTTGTTAACAACATCCAATAAAACAAAAATAACATATTAGTTTTAAAATATTAAATAAAAAAAAACTTTACAAATAAATTAAAAAACACACAGTAATTTTAATTATTTAAATAACGATCACATAATAAATGACCATAATAAGAACCCCAAACAGTTTTTTTCATACGTGGTACGAATAATTGAACAGCTTTATCATTTGGATATACATTCAATAAATTTTCAACGGATGATATTACTTCTTTATAATGATGAATTAATAAATTATATGTTTTATCAATTGCATCTTGAATATTACCAAGTTGAACTGCAAATAATTTAACACAATTTCCAAATGAAGTTTCATTAATTTCTTTTTTAAAAGAGTATAAATCATTTACTAAAAATCCAAATGTACCATAGTTTGAAATTAGCTTTTTATATTCTTTTGAATCATATATTTCATTTGGTAAATATTCATCTTCACATGTCATTACAAATGAAGCGGCATATTCAGGAGCAACTTCGAATGATCTTAAATTTCTATGTTCTTCAAATGTCATTTCAGCATTATAATTACCATATTTTCTTGCATAAACAGATGATCTTGTCCATACTTCATTTCCTTTAATTAGTCTTTCAACATTCATTGGATGACTATATTTTTCATATTTGTCACATATTTCCCAATATATTTTTCCAATTTGATCATGTCTTTTGAATTTCTATCTAAAAATTTTTCCATCATTGTTGAAAATTTATCTTTTTCAAAATATTCATCATCAATTAACCAACCATGTTCATTTATTAAAATCATAAACTCCAATGCAATTTCACTTAAAAATGGATAAAATATAGATAATATTTTTAAATGTTGTTTCTTTAAAACTGTTTTTATTTGTTCTTTAGTATTATAAAAACCACATTTTGTTAACCATTCAATTTGACTATCAATTACCTTTTTACTATTTTCAAAAGGATTTGAATGTATTTCAATATTTAAACTCGATGGTAATGGAATTGTTTTAAATTCTTGATTATTAAATAAACCAATATCAAATTCATATTTTGATTTATAGAATTTAACATTATCATTAGAGTTATTTATTTTATCTTTTTCCATTATTAATTAATGTTTATAGTTTATTTAATTTAAATTATATAGAAAAGAAATAAAATTTTAAAATAACACACATTATTAATAATGAATTACCTGAATCCCCAGTACATAATTTTAATTTATTTTAGCAAGATTATATTTTTGTGTTTATGTATGGTGTGTATGAATGGTTATGGGCGTTTGTAATATAATAAATAATTTTCTTTTTATTATAAAAGATTGTTTTTTTAAATCTATAAATAAATAGTCTTGACTTTTTTTATTATATTCACCAATATTTATTATTATTATATACAAAACGAAAATATCATAACATATATAAACTGTACATCCATTTATTAATATAATATATTACACACTATATTTTATTTATTGTGTGGGTATGTGTGTGTTGTATAATAAATAATTTTCTTTTTAAAGCAAATATTTGTATATGGTTTTTTTAAAATCTATAAATATTAAATCCTATCATCCAATTTTTATTCCAAAACAACATTGGTTTTTCTTCAATACCATATGATGAGGTTCTTTTTCAAATTCGTTTAATTTAAAATATCTATTTGTTTCATATAAATTTTTCATTTATGGCAAGTGATGAGATTTTTTTTCAAATTCGTTTAATTTAAAATATCTATTTTAAATATCTGAAAAAAAATGGGTTGTTTTTAAAAGAAAATGAATAAAAAATGGTATTGAATGAAAAATATCAACAATAGTTTTTTTTTCCTTTTTTTTTCTTGTATAATAAATATAAAAGATTAAAATCTTTATATTTTAATTTAAATTAAATAATAACAAACAATAATAAACAGTAATGAAATTAATATATTCACTTATTAGTTTAATTTTTATAGTATTTACAATATCTAAAGTAAATTCACAATTTACAAGTACAGGATTTCCAATTCAAGTATTATCACCATCATCACCATGGAATACATTAATTGGTTCATCACCTTCAGTTGATCCTCAATCAAGTGCAATGATTACCAGAGTTAAAAATGCATTAATTACACAAGGTTATGATACTTCTTTAGGATTAAATTATTTTCAATGGACTTCTCCAATTTACAATATCGATACATCAGTAACAGTAAATAGAATTAAAATTTACAATCCACAAAATGAAGCATATCATGAATCTGTTGATCCATTAGCAACACAAAAAGTATTGAATTTACCAGTTTCAACATCATTTCAACCAGATCCACAAGCAGATGGACATATGATTGTATTTGATACAAATTTAAAAGTATTTCATGAATTTTCAAGATTCGTTTGGATAAATTCAACAACTGCAAGTGCAACTCGTTATGATACATTCCCTTATAATGATATGGCTACTAGAACTGCATTTGCAGCAGGTACTAGATGGTGGATGTCAAGAGTACGTGGTGCAGGATCAGTATTCATTGGTGGTTTAATTCGTTATGATGAAATTGTTAGAGGTGATGTAAATCATGCATTGGCATTTAGTGGACCAGTAAATAGAATTAAAGCATTATCATCTAGTTCATGGAACATTGAATTATGCGCAAACACAGTTGCTTCTAGATCTGATGGTTATGTAGTTGGTGTTGACACTATAATGGAAGGTCAAAGAATTCAATTGAATCCATCATACGACATTTCTGCATTACCACCAAAATCAAAACTTATTGCTAAAGCATTACAATTATATGGTGGTTTTATGGTTGATAATGGTGGTACATTTAGTCTTTACTTTGAAAATAAAGGACCATCCTCTACTTCTCCATGGGTAACAAATTATGGTTCTGATTTAACACAACTTCAAACAATTCCATTAGAACAATTTCGTGTATTATCTTGTCCAACTATTGCTACTAAATAAATAAATTAATTAATTGCAAATATATATTATATTTATTGATCGTTGTTGTTATATTTTTCAAAGAAAAAAGATTTATTTTTAAAAATTAATTTTTTATTAAAAAAAAAAAAAAAAAAAAAAAAACAAAAAAAAAAAAAGTGATCAATTGTACATAAACACAAATAATAATCATGATAACAATACAAATAGATGATAATGAAAGTGAAAATGAAAATGAAAAAGGTATTTCAAAACCAACTATAATGATATCAAAAGGTGAACCAACCATTTCAAAAAGATTAAGAACACAAGCTATAGATTTAAATGAAACACTTTCAAGTGTATGTATTTTATTTTTTAAAAATGTTCCTTAATTATATGTAAATATAATTCACAATGATTTAATTTATTAATTAATATTTTTAGATAAATAAACAAAGGAGTAAAAAGAGAAAAAATGAAAACGAAAATGAAAGTGAAAATGATAATGATGATATTTGTTTTAGTTGTGAGGAAAGAGGTGATTTAGTATGTTGTGATTCTTGTACAGCTTCATTTCATCCATTATGTTTAAACCCCCCACTTAAAATGGCACCAAATGACCCAGAATGGTTTTGTGATTCATGTAATTATAAAAAGGTATTGCATATTACCTAAAATTTGTATTATTAATCATTTGTTATTAACACAATACTCATACACAAAAACAACCACAACAGCAAAAACAACAATCAAATTTACAAACAATAACAGAAATGGATCCATTTATAAATATTATATCATCATTGAATCCACATGAATTTGAGTTGCCGCGTCAATACTTAAAAAGTAACTTTACTCTTTTACACAACCAAACCTAAACTTTTTAATAAATACTAACCATTTTTATTGTAAATTACAGATTTTATTAATACAATGGATAGAAAATGTATAGAATGTAATATAAATTCGAATCAAAATAAAATGGTATATTGTAATATTTGCAATAATATTCGTTACCATACATTTTGTTTTAATCCTCCACTTGAAAAAAGACCTTCTTTTTGGGTGTGTAATAAACACAAGGGTTCAACCCCAAATGCATTAAACACATCAACTACATCTACTACATCAACTACATCAACTACATCAACTTCAACAACTACATCAACTTCATCAATTACCCTACCTCGTCCTATATCGGAATCTTTAAATAGTAATGATCATGGTATTGCAACTAAAAAATCAACAACAACTACAACTGCAACAGCAAGCACTGTAAATAAATCAACTACACCAGTTCTAATTTTATCAGATTCTTTTGATAGTAATCACTCTACATCATCACCATCATCAATTACACCAGAGTTAGTATTTATATTTGATGATTATGATTTTGAAGTAGAAACTGAAGACAATAAAGCAACTACCTCACAAACATCACCATTTTTAAATAAAAAAACCAATAATAATAGCAATAATAATAATAAAAATAATAATAACAGTAGTAATAATAGTTACAATTTAAAACCAAACTACGAAATGAAAATAAATGAACAAAATGAAAGACATAAAGAACAATGCAAATATTATGAATCTGAAATTAAAAGATTAAAATTAAAGTTAAAAGAAACATCAAATCACAATCAATTAAATAATAATAATAATAATAATAATAATAATAATAATACAACTAAAATATCATCTACAAATACAGCCATTATAATTAAACCGCCAGGGAATGGTGACCGTTATATTTTAGTTCCAACATTTTTAAATGATGATCAAATAAAATATATAGAGACCAAAAATAATTTTTATATTATTCAAGTGGAAATTAAATCTTTAAACCAAACAACTACACATCATGTTAAGCGTAAAGAAGGTTATGAAATAAATCCAAACCCTTGTATTATCACACTCCCTCTTAATAAAAAAACCAAAGGCTTTTTATTAAAAAAGAAAATAAATTTAAATAATTGTAAATAAATAACAACCTATACATTACTATTGTAAATAAATAAATAAATAAATAAATAATTTTTATTGTTGTAATTGATTAATAATGAATATTATTATCATTATTATCTATCTACAAGATGGACAACAATCTTGAGGATCTT
Organism: Dictyostelium capitatum; assembly: GCA_015252635.1. NCBI lineage: Eukaryota > Evosea > Eumycetozoa > Dictyosteliales > Dictyosteliaceae > Dictyostelium > Dictyostelium capitatum. The sequence goes on from JACAFY010012919.1 coordinate 16,013, forward strand.
TCATGTATGATTCTTGATTTGATGCACATAAAAGACATCTTACTTGACTACAATCACGTTTACAATAACTACAACAATTATCATCTGATGGAGGTACTAAAATGAAACCATTACCACAATCATGAATTAATGGACAAAAGATATTTCTACAATCTTTAACACATCTTGTTGGACAACATTGTCCAGTTGGAATATATGGAACATAACCATCAACACAACCAAATGGACCACAATTTGCATTTGTACAATTTCTAGTACAACCATCACTACAACAAGTTCCTGGTAATGGTGGAGTTGGGAAATAACCATTTGCGCATTGAATATTTGGACAATATATTCTTGAACAATCAAGTTCACAATAGTCATTACAGCATAAATCATCAGCTGATTTAGATGGTTTATAGCCTGGTGAACATACAATATCTGTACAGTGGACAAAATCACAATCTCTAACACAACCACTACTACAACATTCACCATCTTTGATTGGAGCTGGTTTATAACCTGGTAAGCATAATAATCTTTCACACTGAGCATTATCGCAATCCAAAACACAACCACGACTACAACATTCACCATCTCTAATTGGAGCTGGTTTATAACCTGGTAAACAGAATAATCTATCACAATGTGCATTGTCGCAATCTAAAATACAACCACGACTACAACATTCACCATCTCTAATTGGTGCTGGTTTATAACCCGGTAAACAGAATAATCTATCACAATGTGCGTCATCACAGTCTAAAATACAACCACGACTACAACATTCCCCATCTCTGATTGGTGCTGGTTTATAACCTACTTGACAAAATAATCTATCACAATGTGCGTCATCACAATCCAAAACACAACTTGTACTACAACACTCTCCATCTTTAATTGGTGCTGGTTTATAATTTGGTAAACAGAATAATCTTTCACATTGGACTCTATCACAATCTAATACACAACCACGACTACAACATTCTCCGTCTTTAATTGGTGCTGGTTTATAACCGGTTTGACATAATATTAATGGACATATTGCATTTATACAATCTCTTAAAACACATTTTGGACAACATTCTGTATCATATTTGAATGGAATTTCATTTGATCTACAATTTAAATATGGACATTGATCTGGAGGTGGACAATCTCTAATACATTCTAAACAACATTTACCTGGAATTAAAATTGGTTTAAATCCAATTGAACATACTGGAAGAAGACATTTAACTAGAGAACAATCAATTGGAGCATTTGCAACTGTTGAATTTAAAGTACCATCAGTTGAAGTTGAATTTAAAGTTGTTGCAGTGTTATCTGTTGAAGTAACATTTAATGTATTGTCTGTTGAAGCGGTATCAGTTACATTTACTTGTGCAGTATCTTCACCCAATACTCTTTTATCACCAGCAATAAAGAATAATAATATTGAAAATATTAAAAATATATATAAAATGTTCCTTGTCATTTTATAATATTAAATTAATTGTTATTTGAATTTTTGAATATTTTTTTTTTTAGTTTTGGTATATATAGATATTTTGTTTGTTTTTGTTTTTTTTAATAAATAAATAAATTAATAAATAAATAAATAAAGTAACAATATTAAATTGGAGCTTGTGATCTCCTAGAGCTCGTGATCTCACAAAAGAGCCCGTGTTCTCTGCGGACATATGAACAAGCCTCCTCGTGGCGTGTCTGGGTAATTCTAATTGTTCAAAAAATAATAAATAAATAAATAATTAAATAAATTAATAAATTGTTCACTTGATTTTTTAAAATAAGATTTATTTTTATAAAGATGCAAAAGAAAAATATACAATGAAAATTAATAAAGAAAGTAAAGGATTTTTATACAACAAAATGATGCTATAACTGGATCAATTAATACGATGTAGTAAATTAAAATTCGATAATAAATTTTAAATGATAGGTTGATAATTATTATTTAGATCTCACCTTTTTCTAATTTGAATGGAATATTTTTTAATTTCAACTTCTTAATATTGTTGATATACTAAAAGTTTGAATTAAACTATATATATATATATGACTATTATATCAAACACAAAATGAGCGAATTGTTAATCAAATTCAATTCCTTCATTTTTTAATTGATAACCAAATTCAATTCGTTAACTGTATATTTAAATGTATCTATCCAATGGATTATATAAATTATGAATACCAACACAATATCTAACAAATGAGTAAATCAATCCTTCCAAAGCTAATTCATAATGATATCATTCCTTTTTCTCAATTAAGATGTAACGATAAAATATAAAAAAAGAAAGATCGTTTTGTTTTACATATTATTAATTTTCTCGAGGTTGTTATTTATTTTCAAAAAATTAAATTCCTTTTTTTGGAGTATTTACAAAAGAAGTTTGAGATTTTGATTGATATAGTTTATCGGTTTGATTCAATGATTGTTGTTGTTGTTGTGATTGTGATTGTTGTATATTATTTACTCTATTTGAACCACTATTTAATTTTGATGAAGAGGAGGATGATGATGATGAAGTAGAATTAATTTCCAATACATTTAAACAATAGCTTCTTATTTGATCATCAAGACCAAGAGTAAATTCTATATGACCATTCTTGCTTGCTTTCAAAAAAGAAAGTTCTGGGTGATATCTTTTTAATGTTGTATAATGTTTAATAATATTTACTGGATCAATTAAATTATCCTTTAACCCCATTACAAAATGAATTGGAATATCGATTCTGTTGGTAAAAAATAATATATATATATATATATTTATATGTGTTAATAAAACAACATCTCTAATACTACTACTATTAATAATCAGCTGATACATACAAATTATAATAATTTAAAAAGTTTAAAGGTTCACCAGTACCACCATACATTTCCATATTCTTTTTTGGGCCATAATCCATTGCTTCAAATTTCTTTGATCTTCTGATTTGCCAAAAATGTCTATAAATTTGTACAGATGTTCCATTAAAGGTATTATATGCTAAATTATGAATTGTAGATATTGGATGATTTTTCATATCACCTCCTAATAGATAACGTGAAACCAAATAAACCAATAAATCCTTTGCTGGTAAATTACTCATAACATCATGATAAATCTTTGCTATTATAATTTTAATTGATTCTGTATATCATTGATGTGATTATTAATAAATCGTAATAAATAAAATAAAATAAATATATAATTTTAAATAATTACCATTTGGAAATCTAAAAACATGAATTGGATATAAATATAACCAAATATTAATTAATGGTGCTAAAATATCAACAATTTTTGGTGCAACTTTATGATAACCAGCTGGTGATAATAATATTGCTTTTGAAATATAATGTGGTTTGTTTAACATTCTACTTCTAACAATATACATTAATAAAACAGCTGCACCCATCTAATGATATTAATAAAAAACATATATGTTAATATTAACTTGCATATGGTATCAATATTATTTAATCTCTAGAAGAAATACATACAGAATGAGCAATAGCACTAATATTAATCATTTCATTTTCTTTTTGATTTTCATTTGAACTATCTTTACTACTACCTCCACTACTACTACTAGTCCCAACAGCACTATTGTTATTTGATAAATTAACTTTTGTATTTATACCACCACTACTACCATGAATATTTATATTATTTGGATATAATTCTTTTAATTTAATTTTTCTAATATTTTGAATAAAAGTAGGGATATCATGAAAAGCATGTTCGTTCATTGAGAAATCCCAATAATCCTTTGAAGATATTTTACTATTTTGATGTAATTTATCACCATTTCCACGTAAGTTACCAAGGAAAACATCATATCCTTGATCATATGCTGCAAATGCCAATGATTGAGCTGGACCTGTTGCAATCCATGCAAAGGAATTATCAAAAATACCATGTTGTAAATATAATACATTTGTTGATTTTTTATTTGGTATTCTTTCCAACTCTAATATGTATCCATCATCTGTTGTAACATAATGCTTTTCATATGGAAATCCTGATTGTTCTATAATTTCTTTAACTGTACGAATATCCAATTCCTGTCCCGATATAATTTTGTTTGGTAATTTACCAACTTGTCCAATATTCTTTATAAATGTACGTAATTTATTTATTAAAATAAATGGTATTGTTATAATAAAGACTAGAATTATCGAGTGGTAGAAGTATTGTATTAGTAAATAATCTATTGTTTGAATATAGTTTTACAATATCATACATACAAATATAATATGGTAAATAAAATGGAAAAGTACAAATAAACATCAAGAAAGATCTAATACTGAAACCACCAATTCTAGTTAATATTGAGGTAATCGTTGATCTTAACCAATTAAATGATGCATCAAAAAATAATAATAAATTTGTTCTAATATCCTCTAATAAACCTGTTGTAATTTGTTCATGATGATGTACTAAATCTTGACGACTAAAATCTGATTTTTTAAACTTCTTATTACCACTGCCACCAACTGCTATAGTTGGTGGTGAAGGTGATGATCTATATTTATATCTCATTGATGTAGCTTCTAATGATGGTGATCTCTTTAATGATGTTGATGCAGTTGAAGGATTAAATTTTAAAAATGGACTACTTGCATTACTACTGCTACCACTTCTCCTTAAATTGGAAGAAGGTAAAGGTGGGCTTGATGTTGGACTTGACGTACATGAACTAGTTGTAGTTGTTGTATTGTTTATATCATCATGTTGTTGTTGTTGTTCGTTTAATAATTGAACAAATGGGGACGGTCTTTTTCTTGGTTTTTGTTTCTTTGATGACTTTTTCTTTATTCTATTCTTTTGTTCCCAATAAGAGTTATAACCTTGTCGATAGAAAATACCCAACACACCCACTATAATAATGTTTACAATATGTGCACCTAATTGCCAACATTCTTCTGAAAATGTTTTTAATACTTCATTTGCTGATATCAATGTTGTATCAAACCAAATTGTTATTTTCTTTGTTAAAAGAGTTGATAACCCAAAAAGCATAATTTAAATTATAATTTATATATATATGTAAATTTTTTTTTTTAGTTACTATTAAAGAAAAAAATACATATAAAAATGGTATGAAAAATTTTGTATTAAAAATTAATTTAAAAAAAAAAAAAATAAAAATAAATTTTTTTATAAAAATTTAATTAAATTGAATAAAATGTCAAATCATTACAATGATCCACGTTTTACAACATTCCTCTAAAAAACCACAATAAAAACAAAAATCAATAAATCAAACTATAAATTAAGAAAAACAACATATTAAAAAAACATTTATATAAAAGACCCTCTTTAAATTAGTTTTAAAAGATCTCCCAACTACTCATTCTCTACTGTAGAATGAACAAATGTATGTACCTATTTCTAATAATAATAATTTAAATATATATATATATATAAGAAAAATATAAAATAATATTATAAGTTTTTTTTTTTTTAATAATTTAATCCAAAAATATTAATTAAATTATTATTATTAAAAAAAAAATTTCGTTTTTTTATTATTTTTTTTTTTTTTTAACTGGGTTTTTTAAAAAAAAAATTTTTTAATTTTTTTTTTTTTTTTCAAATCCTCGGCGTATATATATATATAAATAAAAGATGAGAATAGAGAAATGTTATTTCTGTGGAGGTCCAGTATATCCAGGACATGGTGTTATGTTTGTCAGAAATGATTGTAAAGTTTGTATCTAATAATAAACAATAAATAAATAAATAAATAAATAAATAA
>JACAFY010012930.1:9437-21677 GCA_015252635.1 Dictyostelium capitatum
TTTTTTTTTTTTTTTTTTTTTTTTTTTTTTTTTTTTTAAAATTTTTTTTTTTAATTTATTTTTTTTTTTTTTTTTTTTAATTTTTTAAAAAAAAAAAAAAAAAAAAAAAAATAAAAAAAAAAGTTTTTTTCGATAATTTACATGAGTGTATTTTAAATCTGCTTGAAAGTGAAAAATGCGAAGACTGAGATTTTTTAAAAAAAATTATTATTTTTTTTTTTTAATTTCATTTTACAAAAAAACGAATTTGACGATATTTTACTTTCATTTTCTTAACTTTATTAAATTTATTAAAATAATTAAAAAACAAAATAATATTATACTTAATATTGATTATAAAATGATCAAATTAGTTCGATTTGTTAGAAATCAAAAATTTTAAAAAAAATTACGATGTTTTTATTTTTTCAAATAAATATCATTATTTAAAAAATTCGATAACATATTAATAAATTTACTTTATCCTAAATTAATGAATACACAACAGTTAAACAATCTATAAAATGTGCATTATTCCATTACTAATTTCATTTAGAAAATCCAATTAAAGAAAGGGAAAAAAAAAAGGTTAAATCAAATATTTATTTCTCAAAACACCAACGACAATTTTCGTTACAAAGTTATAAAAGATATTTTTTTTTGAATTTTTTTTTTTTTTATTAATTTCTTGTTTTTTTGTGAACATACACTTTAACGCAGATACAAATATTTTTTTAAATACATAGTGAATAGTCACGATACAAATACTACAGTAGATAATAAAGTAAATGTAGATGATACAGTATATTCCTTAAAGAAAAGCAACAACAACAACAACAACAACAACAACAACAACAACAACAAAAACTTGGAAATATCAAAGAATCACAATTGAAATCAATACTTAAATCACCTGGAACTATTTCACCAAAGAATTCAAAAAATGTTAATTTCCAAGATAGTTTAAATATAAAAAGTACTATTCCTTCAAATGCATTGGTTAAAAGAATTGAAATGGTAAATTCCAATAAAGAAGAATCACAGAAGCAAAATTTCAACATTTGAATTAGTGCAAGAATTAGTAGTAGAATTTAATCTTTCTAAAGAAATGGCTGAAATTTGTCTTATTCACACTCCATCATTATAAAGAGAATCAATTATAGTATTAAAACCAAAGAAAATTAAATCTAGTGAATTGATATATTTGGTTAAAGATATTTTACAAGATGAAATTATGAAATAATTGTTTAAACAAATAGTAGGTGAAATAACAATTATTATTAATGAAAATGGTTTAAGATATGTTGAATTAAAAAAATAATTTTTATAATTTTATATATATATATTTAAAACAAATAATAAGCTTTATTTAAAAAAAAAACACACATCACAATTATTTTTATCTATAAATTCCAAAATCTATCATATCGGGTTATTTACATTCTTTTTTAACAAACATAATTTTTACTTCACCACACACTATAAAAAATATCTTGCATGTCGCAAAATTTTTAATTTATTTTAAATAAAAACAACATTTTTTATTTCATTTCAAAATCTACAACAAAATAAAATAAACAAATAAATTAAACAATATAAAAATGACAGTAAACAATAAAGTATTTTTCGTTTCAGGAGGTAAGTAATATGTATATATTATTATAAATTATATATTATTTGTTGGTGGGTGGTTTTCTTAATTACTAATCTCGCTCTCCACCATATTGCGCACATATTAAAATAGCTTCAAAAGGATTTGGATTAGAAATTACAAATCAATTATTAAGAGATGGTTATAATGTAGCAGCAACATCAAGAAGTAAAGAATCATTAGTTAAAAATGTAAATTCAAGTTATGTTACTGAAAGTAATTTCTTACCAATTGAATGTGATATTACATCAGAAGAAAGTGTAAAAAAGGCAATTGATGATACACTTGCTAAATTCACTCGTATTGATATTATCATTAATAATGCTGGTTATAGTGTAACAGGTACAATTGAAGAGTTAACCACAAAAGAAATCAAAGATAATTATGAAGTTAATTTATTTGGTACAATTAATGTAATTAAAGCAGCATTACCACATTTAAGAAGCAATAAATTCTTTGCAGACGGTCCACGTATTATAAATATATCATCCATTGCTGGGTTTACTGGTCAATTTCCAGGATTTTCAATTTATTGCTCTACTAAATTTGCATTGGATGGTTTAACTGAAGGTTTAGCCGAAGATTTAAAAGAATTTGGTATTTTTGTAACATCAGTTAAACCAGGTTATTTCAGAACTAGTTTCTTGGAAAAAGGATCAGTAATCACACCAGCACACCCAATTTCAGATTATACTGCAGTTAGACAAGTAATTAAAGCTCATGTTGACCAAGTAAATGGTAATCAAGCAGGTGATCCAGTTAAAGGTGCTGCTTCAATCATTAAACTTGCTCTCATTCCAAACCCTCCAGTAAACGTATTTTTGGGTAAAGATTCAATAGCAATGGCTCATAGAAAGATAGAATCAATTGAAAAAGCATTAACATTAAATACCGATTTAACTACAACAACTGATTTCGTACCAACAGATTAAATAATAAAATAATAAATTATTATCTATATTTTTTTCACTCTTATATTTCTTTCTTTTCTAAACAAATCCTTTATATGGCAATTGTTATTGTGTCTTTACGTTTATGTTTTATATACAACAAAAAACAAAGAATAAATAAAAAATTGCTATTGAGTTTTCGTTTGTGTTTTTATATACAACAATAAATTCTTTAAGAATATTTGTATATAATATCTTCTTTTCTTCATTTTCATCCTCTATTCCATAGAATACACATAAAATATTCTATTTTAATTGAAGTACACTGATGAAATTTATTCAATTCCTTTTTTACTTTTTGGAATTTAGAATCTTTCTTTAAAAATCAAAAAAAATTAATTTTTTTTTTTTTTTCATATAAAAAGCGGAAGACACACATGTTTTATTATTATTACAAAACTTTCACCCTTTTGATTTGAATTTTAAAAAAAACACGTTTATATATTTTAAAAATGACAATTAATACAACAATCAATAACTATAGAGATGCAGCATATTATTACTATTATTATAGATTATTTGAAAGTAAAAAAAGAGGTGTTTTACCACAATTAGGTTTTTATGGTCAATGGGGAATATTAATATTAAAAGAGTTTGATGTTGATGTATTGATAAATGATTATTTTGAAACATCAACATGGAAACAAACTTATTTTAATAGTCATACAGCAGCATCGATAGAAGCAATCTATCGTATACCATTACCACCGCAATCAACAGTATCATCATTCAAAGTTGAATATCAAAATAAAGTTTTAATTGGTAAAGTTAAAGAAAGTTCAAGAGCAAAAGAGATATATACAGATACAATTTCAAATGGTGGTCAAGCGTTTTTAGCAGAAATACCAGATAAAGATTATTTTAGTTTTAAAATTGGTAATCTTCCACCACAGACATTAGTTTCAATAACTATTAAATTCATTTCAGATACAAATACACATTTAAATTCCATTCATTATTGTTTACATCATATGGTTGCACCAGAAACAAAAACATTTAAATTTAATTTAAATATTGATGTATCATTATCAACATCTATTAAATCAATTCATTTTGATTATGATGATAGTATGTATAAAGATCAACCTAAAATTACTTTTTTTGATAAAAGTGATTTCAAGAAATCAAATATTACATTTGAGACTCAATATGGTATAGCTTCAAATTTAATAGTTGTAATTCAACATGACTATTTAAATAAACCAACTTCATTAATTGAATATAATGATAAGAGTATTGTAGGAGAACCATCTGATGAATCTATTGCATTGGCTTTAAAATTTTATCCAAATTTAGATCATATTCCAATTGATGAATTATCATCAAAGAGTGAGGTTATATTCCTCTGTGATAATTCTGGTTCCATGAGTGGTTCAAGAATAAATTCAGCAAAAAGAGCATTAGAAATTATGATTAGATCATTGGGTGAGCAACATTTGGTAAATCTCTATGATTTTGGTTCATATTTTCATTCCGCTTTTCCAAAGTCTGTAGAATACAATGATTCTACATTAAAGAATCTTAGTAATTATGTTACACAATTACAAGCAAATGGTGGGTTTACAGATTTACTCAATCCTCTTAAACACATTTTAGAACAAGAATTTCGTCCAGAATACCCAAGACAAATCATTATTTTAACAGATGGTGACGTTGACAATCGTAAAGGGTTAATTGATTACGTTTCAAGAAAATCAATGAATTCAACTAGAATTTTTACACTTGGTATAGGTAATGAAGCAGATATTGACTTGGTTATTGGACTTGCGAAAGTATGTAATGGATATTATGAATTTACAAGTGGTCATTTAGATTTGGAAACTAAAGTAATGAATTTATTATCAATTGCATTGGAACCTATTATATCAAATATTTCATTTAATTGGGATGCACTTAAACCATATGGTAATGTTGTACAATGTCCATCAATTGTAAGACCAATTTTTAAAAATGAAAGAATGATGACATATGCATTAATTGATAAAATTATAAAACCATTAGATAAACCAATTTCAATTACAATGAATTGTGATGGTCCAACAGGTACTAGATTATCACTGGAAATTGAATTGGATTTTAAATCACAAAATTCAAATAATGACAATATTGTTCATTCTTTAGCTGCATTTAAACTTGTTAAAGAATTGGAAGAGTTGGAAGAACATCCACAAGTGTCAATAAGTCAAAAAGATAAAATTGTAGAATTGGGAAAAAAGTATAATATAATTTCAAAGTATACTTCTTTCATTGTAGTTGGTGAATCAGATAGTCCAACATTTGAATCTATGTTAAATGTAAATGTAAATAATGCTATTTATTCTAATTTTAATAATAATACTGGTTATATCCAATTCCCTGGAAATTCTTCTATATTTGGCGGAATTGGCTCACCACAAACCCAAACTTCTTCATTTGGATTTGGTTCATCACAACCTCAAACCTCTTCATTTGGATTTGGTACACCACAACCCCAAACCTCTTCATTTGGATTTAGTTCACCACAACCTCAAACCTCTTCATTTGGATTTGGTTCATCACAACCACAAACCTCTCTATTTGGTTGCGCTCCATCACAAACTAAAACTAGTGGCAGTTCTTTATTTGGTTCATCACAACCTCAAACCTCTCTATTTGGTTGTGCTCCATCACAAACTACAACTAGTGTCAGTTCTTTATTTGGTTCATCACAATCTCAAACCTCTCCATTTGGTTGTGCTTCATCACAAACTACAACTAGTGGTGGTTCTTTATTTGGTTCATCACAACATCAAACTTCTCCATTTGGTTGTGCTTCATCCCAAACTACAACTAGTGGTAGTTCATTATTTGGTTCATCACAACCTCAAACTTCTCTATTTGGTTGTGCTCCATCCCAAACTACAACTAGTGGCGGTTCATTATTTGGCTCATCACAACTTCAAGCTTCTTCTCCATTTGGTTGTGCTCCCTCACAAACTACAAATAGTGACATTTCTTTATTTGGTTTGCCACCTCCAACTGCCAAAGATGATGAATTAATTGCTTTATTAAAACTTCAAAAAGCAAATGGATCATGGGAAAGATCAACAGTAAATCAACTAAAACCCCTTCTAGATAAAATTCCAAAAGAATTGGAACCAATCTTTGATATTTGGAGTACACTTTTAGTAATTGCTTATATTTCATATACCTTTGCAAATCAAAAATCACAATTTTCCTTATCAATCCAAAAATCAAGCAAATGGGTAAAACTACAACTAACTAAATTAAATATTGATCCAAACTATTTTGATAAATATTTACAACATGCTGAATACCTTTGTAAAATGTAATATATAAATAAACAAATAAAAAAATAATAAACTTTTAATAAATCTTTTTTCAATTAACTTTTTAATAATTTTATAAAATTTTATTTTATTTTATCTAAAATGAACAAACAAACTTCTGTATTATTTTTAAAATTATTAAAATAATTTATAAATCTAGTAGATGTAAAATCAAATTGATAATTTTCATTAATGAATAATAATAAATTTAATCTATTTGTTTTTATAATATTGAAAATAATTTGATCTTTAATATATAATGCAACATTCTTTAAAAGTTTTGATGATGGATCAATTGAATGATCAATTAAATATTTTAATGAATTTAAATCACCTCTTTTTACAATTAAATTAATTAATGATTCTAATAAATTAACCAATTCTTCATGTTTAGAACCACATTGATTTATCTTTGAAATTATATTTGAATTTAATAAATTTCCATCTTTAAAATAATGGTATTCTAAAATTTGATGATTTGGAATTATGTATGAAATTGTTGATATTAATTCTCTATCTGATTCCATATCGTCATTATTGTTATTACCAGAATTAGTTTCTAATATCCAATTTATTATTTCAAATGATTTAATTAAATAATTTTTTGGTTGAATTTTAACTATTTGTTTAAAAACAAATAGTGGAAAATCGTTGGATATTATAATTTCTGGAATTGGTTGATTAAGTGAAATATATAATCTTTTGTTCATTTTATAATTTTTTTTAAAAATTTGTAGAAAGTCTTCAAAATGTTCAAATATAAATTTTTTTGATTTTAGGTTGATTATATTGGGGAATTGTAATTGGAAATAATTTTCTGTAAGTAAATCAACAAGATTTTGGTAGTCTTGAGAGTATGTTGATTTAAAATGGTTTAATACAATTTCATCAAGTGATCCCAATAATTGCTTAAAAAGTAGAAATTGATGTGTACTATTGATTTCATTGTATATTACATCAAACATTTCAACTGAACCATTAACAAAATGAAATATTCCTTCTTTTATAAATGAATTAGTTGGTACATTTAAACCTTTTAGAAAATTAAATATAAATTGTACATATGAAACATTTGAATGTAGTACAAAAATTTTGAATAAACTATCCAATGATAATGTTGAATGACATAATGGGTTTTCGTATGAAAAAGTAAATAAATCTTTAATAAAATGAATATGACGTTCAGTTTCATTTGGACAATATCTAAATATATCTGATGGATTTATATGCAACTGAATTGATTTTGGGTCATTTATTTGTGATAATATTTTGAAATCACCCAAAGAAAATACTTCAACACCAATATTTTCAGAGTTTATTAAACTACAATTTCCATTAAATTTAATTTCATAAAATAATAAATTTTCTTTAAATTTATCAGCAGTAAAAGGTTGAATATCCTTTACCATTTGTCTAATTATTGGATAATTTGATATTGTTGTTGATTGTATATCTTGAATTAATGTTTTTAATTGATCATTTGTAAAATTTAATTTAACTTTATTCAAATTACATTCTTGTAAAATGATATTACCATTAAATAATAGTACCTTGAAAAGATTAAATAATTGAATTAAACTTAATTTTTTAATTGAAACTGGTAGAATTGGTTGTATTATAATATCAGTTGATGGTCTCTTTAATCCAAAAAGTTGGTAATTTTCAACTAAATATAAAATGGTTTCAATACTTTTTGATATAGTTTTAGTTGCAGTATACTCATTTTCAAAATGATATAATTCTACCCAAATTTTATTTGAAATAGGTCCAACATTTGTACCAATGGAAATTAAATATTCCAATACATTAATTGACCCAAATTTAATTGAATTTAAAAACATTGTTACCACATGTTTAATTGTGTATTTATAATTATTAACCAATACTTTTAATACTACAGCACAATCATATTTAACTGCATTTGAAACCATTTCTTCTACTCTATAATCATCAATTGAAAAGTATAGATTATAATTTTTAAATAATTTGATATAAAATTCCATATCTTCTTGTTTATTAAAATTTTCAAATAATAAACAATTTAAATTATTTCCATTTTCTTTCTTTAAAGTACTACAAGTAGTATATTCATATTCTTTAGTTTCATTATTATTGTAATAATTATTGAAATCTAATATCTCCCCTCTCTTTACTTTATCAACCAATAACATTTTATTAAATTTAAATAACTTTTCAAAATTATTTATTTGTTGATATGAATATCTCTTTGTAAATGTTTCAATTGATTTCCAGCCTGGAGGTTGTTTAATTTTATTTAAAATATATGTTTTTAGGAATAAATTCCTCCAAATTTTAAAAAACAATAAACTATTATCTGTTGTTTGCATTATTATGTATGTGAGAATAAATTTAATAAAAAAATAAAAAAAAAAATAAAAAAACAATCAAAAAAAAAATTTACCAGGGTTTAATTAATATAAATTAAAAAAAAAAATATAAATCGGTTTTATTATTAATTTTAAATATTAAGTATTAAATAAATATTATTATTATTGTTATTATTATTATTATTATTGTTATTATTGGTTCTTTTAATTGTGTGTTGTTATTATTTTTTTTCTTTTCTTTTTTTTAAAAACTTTAATTTCTTCTTTTTTTTTTTTTTTTTTTTTAATATTATATAATTTTTAATTTTATTTTTTTTTGTTAAATTATATGAACGTATTTGATTACCACGTACAACATCAACTAAATTTTTATTTGTTGCTTCTCTATTTGTATTGTTTGCTGAAAATTCTTTGAGTGCATTAATTACAACCAATTTTTTATGGGTTTGTCTAACGATTTGCCATCCTCTACCAACTTGAGTTGGTTTGTTTAAATTTACAAGATTTGAGTGTTGAGCTGGTGTTTGAATTCCAATTGATTGATATTGATGATTATTTGAGGCAGCACCTGTAGCAAATGATGATGTTGATGATGATGATTGTTTTCTTTCGACCAATGGTGAAACTTCATCAACGTTCATTGGTGGAGTTGATTCACCAGATGTTGGATAATCTTTACTTATTGGAATTGGTTTGATATCGTCAGCACCAGTTTTTGATGATTTTAATGCAGGTGAAGAGGTAGTTGAAGGTTCAGTGTAAACAGCTTCAGAGTGAGTAGCTGGCTCATTCTTTAAAACTGGTTCTTTAATTGGAATCTTTCTTAATAATAAACCAACTGGAAGTGAAACTAAACCAACGACGATACAACAAATCCATTCTACAATATAGAGTGAATCAGTTTGTGTTGCACTTGAACCAAATGTAACGAAAATAATTTGAACACCCAATGTGAAAAGCATGACAACAATGAAAATTGGATTATTGAAAAAGTTTCTAAATGGATTGGTACGAGAACCTAAAACACGTGCATTAATTTCATTGAAAAATTGAAGGAAAACAAAACAATTGAATAACAATGTATAATGATGTACAGAATCAAGTTCAATTCTTTTAGCAGCTGCTGGAATGAAATGATTGAAAATGTTATGACCTTGATAAAGAATTGTAAAGAGTACTGCCAATTGAAGTGCAGCTTGACCAATAATATTTTTCCACATTGAACGAGTGATCAATGGTGCATTTTTACCATTTGGTGGACGATCTAATAATTCTGGTGTTGGTGGTTCAGTTGCTAAAGCTAATGCAGCTAAAGTATCCATAATAAGATTGACCCAAAGTAATTGAACGGCTGTAAGTGGTGATTCACCTTGACTTGTAAGTGTACCAATGAATGCAATTGTAACTGCTACTACATTTACAGTCAATTGGAATTGAAGGAATTTACAAATTGCATCATAAATATTACGACCCCATAAAACTGCACGAACAATAGATGCAAAATTATCATCCATTAAAACTACATCTGATGCAGCAATTGCTACTTCAGTACCTGAAATACCCATTGAAAAACCAACATTTGCCAATTTAAGTGCTGGACCATCGTTTGTACCATCACCAGTTACTGCAACAACTTCACCTAAATCCTTTAAACGACCAACTAACAATTGTTTATCAGTTGGTGATGAACGTGCTAAAACTTGTAATTTTGGAAGAATTGCATCCATTTCAGATTGTGAAAGTTCACGGAATTTTGGACCTTCCATACAAAGACCACCTTCAGTAAGGATACCACAATTTTTAGCAATGTTTTGAGCGGTAATTAAATTATCACCAGTAACCATACGAACAGTGATACCAGCACGTTTACAAACTTCAACAGCACCTGGTACTTCAGCACGTAATGGATCTTTAATACCAACAATACCAATGAAAATCAAACCATATTCTGGTGGTTGAGTGAAATCAGCTTCACCTAATTCAAAATCACGATATGCTAAACCAATTGTACGAAGTGCATCAGAAGCAAAATTATTGATTTGTTCTTCAAAGTATGTTTTAGCTTCTTCAATTGGACGAACATTACCTACTTCATCAATGTAACGATCACACATACCCAAAACAATTTCAGATGCACCTTTACTGAATAAACGAAGACTTGAATCATGTTTAACAAGGACACTCATTCTTTTACGTGCGGATGAAAATGGATATAATTGTTCAACTACAAGACGTTTTCTAACTTCATTGTAATCACAATGGAAAAGTTTACCAAAATTTAATAATGCACATTCAGTTTTACTACCAATGAATTCTAATTTACCAGTTTTACTTGAAACACCTTCATATGCATTTGAATTAATTGCAATACCATCAGTAAGAATTGATGCAACTGATGATGGAATTTTTGATGGTGCATCTTCAGCATTTGTGAAAACACCACATATAGTACCAGTTACAACAGACATTACATTTGTTGTTAATGTACCTGTTTTATCGGAACAAATTGTAGTTGCAGAACCCATAGTTTCACAAGATGCTAAATTACGTACTAAATTATTTTCTTTAAACATTTTCATCATACCATAAGCCAACGCCATTGTTACAGCTAATGGTAAACCTTCAGGTACAGCAACAACAATAATTGTGATTGCACCAATAACCAATTTAACAATATCTGCTGCAGAATCACCTTCAATTGGAATATCATTTACTTTTTTAGTGATAAAATATTTTGGAATTGCAATTAACAACATCAAAATAGCAGCACCCATACCAAAATAACCAATACGACCAGCTAATACTGAAAGTTTAACTTGTAATGGTGTATCTTCAGATGCAACACGTAAACCCATCATTGTTTTACCATTGAATGAATGAACACCAACTGCTGTTACCATCATATTACCAAATCCTTCAATTACTAATGAACCAGAAATTAAAAATGGATCCATATGTTCTTCTGGATGACCTTTTTTAATTGGATCACTTTCACCTGTTATTGATGATTCATCACATTTCAATGCATGTCCTTCAACAAATACACCATCTGCACAAATAATATCACCTGTATCCAATGAAATTATATCACCTACACGAACATCGTGAATTGAAATTTGACATTGTTCACCACCACGAATACCTTTAACTTCTTTATCTCCACTTTTACCATTTAACTCTCTAAATCTTGCTTGATTCTTAAAATCATTTAATGATGTAATACCAACAACCAATGCAACTGCTGCTAAAATTGCAACACCATCAATCCAACCAGTTTTTGTATCATGTGATGTATATGAAATTGATCCTAATATAATTGATACTACTGCTGCTACTATCAATAATATTAAAATATGATCTGATAATGCATCCAATATAATTGACCAAAGTGGTTGATGTGGCGGATCTGGTAAAACATTTAATGTATATCTATTATTGAAAAAATGGAAATTCAATTAGTATATAAACAACAACAACAACAACAATGACAATGATGATGGTAAATATCACTTACTTTGTAATTCTATTTGATTCAGTTTGTGATTTTTCAACTGGTAAACCAGATTTTAAATTTGTCTTTAATTTGATCGATAAACCATTCACACCACCAAGTTCAGCAAAAGTATCGAAACCTTTTGGAACATCTACTAATTTTCCAAGTGTTTGAACTGAAACTGGGAATTCTTCTTCAATAGAATCCAACATTATAGATTCCATTTCGTTTCCTGTCATTTCTTAATGTATATATATATATATTTATTTATATGTGTTTTGTTGTGTTTATGTATATTTACAAGTAATATATTTCTATATTTATTATTATTATTATTATTTATATTATTTATATTGTACAATTCTATACAATATGTTGATGTTGAGGTAGGTTGTTTGTTGTTTTTATTAAAACTTATGAAAAAAAAATAAATAAAAACTATATATATAAACCAAGTTGTTGTTGGTTGTTATTATTATAATAATATGAATTTAAAAAAAAAAAAAAAAAA
>JACAFY010012941.1:0-21664 GCA_015252635.1 Dictyostelium capitatum
GAATGCCGCCAGCCCCAGGCGCACATGGGCACCCCCAAACCCGCCGGCCAGGGATCGACCTGGCTGGATCACAACCAACCCGAGGAAGCCGACGCATGACCGCTTCACACAACCTCACCGAAGCCTACGACCCGATGGCCGGCACGCTGGCGGGCAGCTACGCGCGCGCGGGAGCGCCCACATCCGAGTCGGCAAAAATTAACATCGAGCCCGCCGACCCTTGGGCGCGGGATGGCGCCCAAAGCAGCATGATCACCCCGGAAAGCCGCGCCAATGCTGGCTCTGGGGTGGCGCCTACCCCGGGCCTGAACGTCAACATCCTGGCGCTGGACCTGGGCACGAAGCTGGGCTGGGCGGTGCGTGCGCGCGACGGCGCCGTATGGCACGGCACCGAGGTGTTCACCCCACGCAAGAGCTGGACGCCGGGCCAGCGCTGGCTGCGCGCGCGATCGTTCGTCACCGATCTGGTGGTCCGCCACCAGGTGCATGCCATTGCCTATGAGGAAGTGAAGCGCCACGCCGGCACTGACGCGGCCCACGCCTATGGCGCCTTCTTGTGCCTGGTGCAGATGGTCGCCGACAGCCACCGCGCTGCGCTCATGCCGGTGGGCGTGGGCACGATCAAAAAGCACTGGACGGGGAAGGGCAACGCAGACAAGGCCGCCATGGAAGCCCAGGCGCGCGCCCGCGGCTTCAGGCCCGAATCCGACAACGACGCCGACGCCCTGGCAATCCTGCACTGGGCCGTGGCGCAGGAGCGCAAAGCATGAGCGGCCACCTTGCCCTGGGCGTGTGGCCCGTCGTCCGCCTGGAGGGCTGGGGCCTGCTGCCGTTCCGCGGCGACAAGGCCCACTACTTCCAGCGTGGCGCCGAAACCGGCGAGGGCGGCCGCTTCGTCTATTCCAACTGCGGCATGCGTGGCGCGGAGACCGCCCAGGTTCCGCTGCTTGTGCCCGGCCACTTCCCGCGCTGCCAGCGCTGCGCGCAATCGCTTCCTCACGCGAAGAGGTTCCCATGAACACCACTCACGAACAGACCGCGCGCAACGCGGAAATCGTCTCGCGGCGCCTGGCCGGCGAAGGCACGGCCGCTTTGGCGCGCGAGTACGGCGTGACGTCCACTCGCATCGCGCAGCTGGTGCGCCGGCACCGAGAGAACATCGGCGAGATACCGAAGCGGCCGCGCGTTAAGGCCAAGCCCAGAAAGCGCGAACCGCGCGAGGTGAAGGCCGCAGGCACGCCGCGGCGCCGGGTGATCCAGGTGTCGGCGCCCGTCTGGCCGGACCAGCCCTACACCGGGCCGGTGACCGTGGTGCCCGGTACTCAGGTGGCGGCGCGGCCGTTCTCCATGTCGCCGGCCATGGCACTGGCCGCCGAGCGCGCCCGCGCCGAGCAGGAACCGCTGCGCTCGCTGGCCGGGATCAGAGAGAGGTCAGCATGAAGTGGCTATCGCGCGACACAGTTCGAGCGCCGCATCTCCTGCTGTGCCTCACCGAGGCCGAGTATCAGCGCGCCGTGCGCCATTGCTCCGTGGCCAAAGCAGACCCCTGGATTGACGAGGAAAGACAGCTTGCCTGCGTCCACACCTGGGAGCGGGAGGGGAGCCTGGTATGCGTCGTCTGCCTCGCTCCCGGGGCGCTCGAGCAGGACCCCTTCAACGTCATCCTCACGCTCGTGCACGAGGCCGTCCACGTCTTCCAGCGGCTGTGCGACTCCATCGGGGAGGCCGCGCCCAGCCGCGAGTTCGAAGCCTATGGGATCGAGCGCATCGCCGAGGCCCTGATCTACGAGTTCCGGCGTCGCCACCAAGGAGTAAAGCCATGACGCACAACCCATTCGAAGACCTGGACGCCGTCGAAGACCTGCTGGTCAACGTCTGGTATCCCTGGACCACGCGCGCCGGCAGGCCTGCAAAGCTGAAAGGCTCAGCCATGTTCCGCGACATCCCGCCCGCGCGCGGCGCCGTCTGGGACGACATGGACGAGCGCGAGGTACGCCTGGCCAAGATCAAGGCTGAGCGCACGCAGTGGTGCATCGACCGGCTGACGACCATGCAGGCGGTGGCCGTCGACGTGCACTGCGCCAACCGTACGGGCGGTGCGGTGTGGCGATCTGGCCGGCTGACGCCAGAGAAGGCCATGGATCTGTACCAGGAAGCCAAGGCCGCGCTCATCCCCGACCTGATTGCCAAGGAGTTGATTCCAAACGACTATGCGACGGCCGGCGCTTGCCTTCCGGGCCGATCAGGATTAGGATGCGCGGCATAGGCGTAACAAATCCGCCTGAAGCCCTGGCCCCAAAGCCGGGGCTTTTTCATTTCCGCCCTCGATCTCTGGTTGGTCCCAGAGGCGGGAGCTTTTTATTTCTACCCAGGGAAAAGTAGCCGGATATAGCCATGGCAGGTGGATCGAAACCAGGTGAGCGTCGCGGGGGCCGAAAAAAGGGCGTCCCGAACAAAGCGACCGCCGAAATCAAAGCACTCGCCCAAGAGCACGGGCCCGACGCGATCAAGACGCTCGTCTCGATCATGAAGGGCACAAAGCAGCCGCCGGCCGCGCGTGTCGCCGCCGCAAAGGAACTGTTGGACCGCGCCTATGGCAAGTCCGTGCAGCCCATCGAGGGCGGCGACCCGGACAAGCCCATCAACATGGCGCTGCAGATTGCCTTCCGCCGTCCTGGAGCCTGACATGGGCGCTCGCGACCTTCCCGTGCTGGAGTTCCCCGAAAAGCTGCAATGCCTTTTCGAGCCGGCCCGATACAAGGTTGCCCACGGCGGGCGGGGTTCGGCCAAGTCTTGGTCGTTCGCCCGCGCACTGCTGGCGCTCGGTGCCCAGCGCAAATTGCGCTTGTTGTGCACGCGCGAGGTGCAGAAGTCCATCAAGGATTCGGTCCACAAGCTGCTGTCGGACCAGATCGAGGCCATCGGCCTGGGCTGGTTCTACCAGATCCAGAACAACGAGATCCGCGGCGCCAACGGGACTGAGTTCCTGTTCGCGGGCCTGGCCGACCACACCGTCGAGTCCATCAAGTCCTACGAGGGCGTCGACGTCGTCTGGGTGGAAGAGGCGCACAAGGTCAGCAAGCGCTCGTGGGACATCCTGATCCCCACCATCCGCAAGGAAGGTTCGGAAATCTGGATCTCGCTCAATCCCGAGCTGGAATCGGACGAGACCTACAGCCGCTTCGTGCTGGACCCGCCGGCCAATGCCGTGGTCGTCCAGATCAACTATTCCGACAATCCCTGGTTCCCCGACGTGCTGGAGCAGGAGCGGCTCGAATGCCTGCGGCGCGATCCGAAGGGTTACCCGCAGATTTGGGGGGGGAAGTGTCTGCCAGCGGTGGCCGGCGCCATCTACTACGACGAGATGGACGCGGCGCAGGAGCAGGGCCGCATCACCAACGTTCCCTACGATCCCATGCTCAAGGTCCACGTGATCGTCGACCTGGGCTGGAACGATGCCATGTTCATCTCCCTAGTACAGCGGGGCCTGTCAGACCTGCGCATCATCGAGACCCTGGAAGACAGCCACAAGACCTTGGATTGGTATTCCGCAGAGCTGCGCAAGCGCAATTTGAATTGGGGGACGATGTTCCTGCCGCACGATGGCCGCAACAAGGATTTCAAGACTGGCAAAAGCAGTCAGGAAATCATGGAGGCGTTCGGCTGGACAGTCGAAATCACGCCCAGCATGTCGGTTGAGGACGGCATCCGAACCACCCGCATGGCCTTCCCCCGCATGTACTTCGACAAGACGAAATCGGCGCGTATCGTCCAGTGCGCCAAGCGCTACCGCCGCAGCGTCAACCAGCAGACCAACGAGTCAGGTGCGCCCCTGCACGACGAATTCAGCCACGGCGCCGACAACCTGCGTTACATAGCAATCAATGCCGACCAGATGACCAATGAAACCTGGGGCGGTGCCCTCAACTATCCCAACTTGGGCTTGGCCTGATGGACAATATCGAAAAGATGGACGACGAGACTTTCGACGGCCTGGTCGATAACGAGGTCGCGCAGTCCGTGGCTTGGCAGGACTCCGCGATCAAGGATGAGCGCGAACGCAACTACCAGTTCTACCTGGGCCTGCCGATGGGCAACGAGGTCGAAGGTCGCTCGCAGGTCGTCTCGTGGGACGTGTTCGAAACCGTCGAATCGGTGCTGCCCGACTTGCTGGACATCTTCCTGGCCGGCGACAACATCGGCGAGTTCGAACCGACCGGGCCCGAGGATGAGGCGGCCGCCACGCAGGCCACCGACTACATCAACCATCTGGTGCGCAAGCAGAATCCGGGCTTCCTGGTGTTCAACACCTGGTTCAAGGACGCGATGCTGGCCAAGCTGGGGATCGTGCGGGCCTACTGGAACGCCGCCAAGGCGATCAAGAAAGAGCGCTACCGCGGCATGACCGAGGAACAGCTCACTATGCTGCTGGACGCCGAGGGCGTCGAAATCCTCTCCCAGGACGGCCGACCTGACCCCGCGGACGAGGCCCAGCGGCAGGAAGCCATGCAGCAGTTGCAGACCATGCCGCCCGAGCAGGCGCAGCAGGTCCAGCAGATGCTGCAACAGCCGGTCAAAATGCTCTACGACGTCGAGATCCGGGTGACGCGCCCGGCCGGCAAGGTGTGCATCGAAGGCGTGCGCCCCGAGACCTTCATCATCTCCAAGCGCGCGACAAAGCAGGCCGACGCCATCCTGCAGGGCGAGATCCGGCCGTTCACGCGGTCCGACCTGGTCGAAATGGGCATCGACAAGGAAGAGGCCTACACGATCAAGGACTACGACTACCGCGTGCTGGAATCCGGCGATTCTCTCAAAGAACGCGCCGAACACGAGTCCAGCACCTGGCGCCTGGGCGAACCGGAAAGCACCGACAAGTCGACCGAAGAGGTGATCCTCTTCTGCGGCTATATCAAGGCAGATTTCAACGGCGACGGCGTGGCGGAATGGCGCTACGTGCTGCGCGGGGGCAACAAGACCCTCCAAAACATCGAGGCGGACGATGGCCCCGACTACTGCCTGCTGACCCCGATCCCGATCCCGCATTCGGTCTATGGCATGGCGCTGGCCGACCCGGTCGCGCCCATCCAGACCACGAACACGGCGTTGCAGCGTCAGTACCTTGATTCCCTGTACCTGGCCAACAACCCCCGCACCTTTGCCATCGACAACCAGGTCAACCTGGACGACCTGCTGTCGAACCGTATCGGCGGCGTGGTGCGTATGAAATCGGCCAACTCCGCCGGCCCGCTCCAGACCACCAACGTGTCGGGTGAGGCACTGCAGGGCATCGAGTTCATGGACAGCCGCCGCGAGGCGCGCACGGGCGTCACCCGATATAACCAGGGCCTGGACGCCGACAGCCTGAACAAGACCGCCACGGGCGTCACCAAGATCATGGGCAAGGGCGACAAGCGCATGCTGATGATCGCCCGCATCTTCGCCGAAACCGGCGTCAAGGACCTGTACCGCTTGGTGCTGCGCCTGGTGTGCCAGTACCAGGACAAGGCCGCGGTGGTGCGCCTGCGCAACCAGTTCGTCCAGTTCGACCCGCGCGAGTGGTCGCACGAGATGGATGTGACCATCAACGTCGGCCTGGGCACCGGCGACAAGTCCGAGCAGGTCAGCATGTGGCAGCAGGTCATCGCCATGCAGCAGCAGGCGATTCAGGCCGGTTCGAGCCTGGCCGACGAAACCAACGTCTACCACGCTCTGCAGCAGGTCATGAAGGCCATGGGCATCAAGGGCGCCGAGCTGTATTTCACTGACCCGGCCAACGCCAAGCCGAAGGACCCGCCGCCGCCGTCGCCCGAGGAAATCCTGGCCAAGGCGCAGGTCGAGACGGAGCAGGTCAAGCAGCAAGGGACCTTGGCCGCCAAGCGGATGGACCTGCAGATCAAGGAGGTTGATCTGCAAATCAAAATGGTCGAGCTGCAGCAGAAGCAGACCGAGCTGGACATCAAGAACCGCGATTCCCTGGTCAAGGCCGCTACGGCCGCCGATGAGCAGGATCGCAAAGACCGTCAGGAACTGCGCGGCGAGATGCTTTCAACCATGAGCCCCGGATATGGACACCAAGGACAGTATTGACCTGGCCCGCGCCGAGCGCGCGCGGCTGATTCTCGAAGATCCGCTGGTGGTCGACGCGCTGGCCGACATCCGCGCGGAGCTACAGGCCGCCTGGCAGGCTTCGCCCGCGCGCGACGTCGAGGGCCGAGAGCACCTTTTCCGATTCTTCAAGGTGGCCGAGAAGTTCGAGCATGCCCTGAAGACCCACATGGAGACCGGCGCACTGGTTTCCGCCAACCTGAGGGCCGAGGAAGAGCGCAAGAGCGTTCTGGCCCGCGCTAAGGAGTTCATCCGTGGCTAAGAAACCGCAGACCCCGGCCGCCGAGCCGCAAGACCAGACCCAACCGACCGCACCGGCACAGCCTCCAGAAGCCGCCGTGGCACAGCAACAGGCGCCGGCGGCGCCCTTGGCACCTGTCGAGCCGACGCAACCCACGGCACCGCCCGTGCCGCCGGCTGATCCGGTGCCGGCCGAGCCGCTGGGCACGTTCATCACTCGCCACGAAGAAGCCGCCATGACGCTGGGCATCGTCGTGACCCTGATCACGCACCCCGACGCCACCGACTGCGTGCACGCCGGCCATTACGGCGGCATCCGCCTGGCCCCCGGCGACGCGCTGGCGACGTACAGCGACGGGACGCAGCAAGAATGATTTCATGGGCAAGCCGCCAGCCCTTGATGGCGGCCCGTAGAAAGACCAACCGATCGGCCCGCAGATAGCGGGCCTTTTAGTTGTCGGAGTCAAACCTCACGAGGTATTTGCAATGAACGAAACCACCACTATCGAGCAACTTGTAAGCCAAATGGCGCAGCCGGATGATCCCGAGCTGCTGGAAGGCGATCCCGCCCAACCCGAAGGGGAGGCGAACAGCGCGGACCAGCCCGACGGCGTGCAAGATGACGACCCCCAGGATGATCCTGACAGCAATACCGACGACCACCCCGCCGCGGCGTCGCCGGATGAGCAGGTCATCGAGTGGGAAACCAGCTCGGGTGAAAAGTTCTCTGCGCCAGTGGCCGAGCTGAAGGCCGGCTACATGCGCAACCAGGACTACACGCACAAGACGCAAGAATTGGCGCGTGAGCGTGATTCGTTCAACGAGCAGGTACAGCAGCAGTTCCAGCAAGTCCAGCAGTACGCGCAGGAGCTTGGTGCGCTGCACGTGCAGCATCGGATCGTCCAGCAGTTGGAAGCGAACATCGCCCAAATCAACCGCTACGAGGACCCGACCGGCTACAGCAGCGCAGTGAGCGAACTGATGATGGCCACCAAACAGCGGGATGGGTTGGCCGCCCATCTCCAGAGTGTCCAGCAGGCCCGCACTCAAGAGCAGAGCCAAGCGTTTATGGCAGCTCAACAGCAAGCGGCGGCTGAACTCTCGTCGGGGCCGAACGCGATTCCTGGGTTTGGCAAGGAACTGGTTCAGAAATTGAACGTGACCGGGCGGGATTACGGCTTTTCCCCTGAGGAAATGTCGACCATCACCGACCCGCGCCATATTCGGGTGCTGCATGACGCGATGAAGTACCGCGAACTGCAGGCGAAAAAGCCCGAGGCGCTCAAGAAGGTGCAGGCGGCGCCCAAGCCGGCGCCGCAGACTCGCTCGGTCCCTCCCACCACCGTGCAAAAGGCTGCCAAGAGCTTCGCCGCCAATCCCTCCATCGAGGCGATGGCCGTGCTCATGGGCGCCGCCAAATAGTGAGGTAATCATGGCAAAACTCGCCAACTCTTTCGCCACTTTCGACGCGGTCGGCAACCGCGAAGCCCTCTCGGATGCGATCTACAACATCTCGCCCGAGGAAACCCCGTTCGTCTCGGCCATCGGCAAGGGCAAAGCCACCGCCGTATACGAAGAATGGCAGACCGACGCCCTGGAAGCTGCGACCAACAACAAGGTCGTGCAGGGCAACGAGCCGACCCCGCAGGTGATCACGCCGACGATCCGCCTGGGCAACCGTACTCAGATCTCCGAAAAGACCTTCGCTGTCACGGGCACCCAGGAAGTCGTCAACAAGGCTGGCCGCAAGTCCGAAGTGTCCTATCAGGACGTGAAAAAGATGGTCGAGCTCAAGCGCGACATCGAATTCGCCGCCCTGCAGAACACCACGGCCATTGCCGCGGCCGCCGCCACTGCTCCGCAAGCGCGCGGCGTGCTGGGCTTCATCAAGACCAACACCAGCAAGGGCGCCACCGGCGTCGATCCCGACCCCGTCACCAACACCGCCCCGACCGATGGCACCCAACGTGCCTTCACCGAGGCGTTGCTGGTGGAAGCGGCCACCAAGGCCTGGAACAGCGGCGGCAATCCGACGCTGCTTTTCCTGCCCTCGTCGCAGCGACCGGTTTTCAGCGCGTTCAATGCTGGCGCCCAGAAACAGTACTCCATCAACGAAAAGGAGCTGACGGCCACGATCGCCGTGTACGAGGGCGACTACGGCACCTACAAGGTGGTGAACAGCCGCTACCAGCGTCAGCGTGACGTGTTTGGGATCGATCCCAGCATGTGGTCGGTGCTTACCCTGCGGCCGTTCAAGTCGACCGAGCTGGCCAAGACGGGCGACAACGTCAAGAAGATGGTCAACAACGAGTGGACGCTGAAATGCGACAACGAGGCGGCCAACTTCGCGGTGCGCGACCTCACCTAAACCAGCCCGAAGGAAGGCCCCCGGCCAATAACCGGGGGTCTTTTTTATGGAAAAACACCTCCTTTCCGCTTCGCGCGGCACGCAGACCATCTTCCACAAGGCAGACGGCCGGATTGGCCTGCAGACCGTCGCCGACGTCGAGAAAATCGTCGATTTCGCGCACAACCTGGCCGCCTCTGGCCAGACGCGCGCGGCGAACGGTGACCGCCATGTGGCTGAAATCCCTGTGGTGGTGGTGGTGGCGTGGGCGCAAAAGCGCGGCGTTACCTTCGATGCGGTCATGCAGGACGTGCGGCTGCTGCGCGAGTGCGTCAACGACCCTGAGAACGCCGCTTTCCGGGTTCATGGGGGTCGAGCATGAGCATCACGAACTATGCGGAGCTGCAGGCGTCCATCGGGCGGTGGCTGAACCGTACCGACCTGGCGAATGTGGCGCCGGACCTGATCACCTTGGCTGAAACCCGCCTCAACCGCAATCTGCGGGTGCGTCAAATGGAATCCACGGTCTCGCAGACCATCGCTGGGCCGGTGGTGGCTTTCCCTGCGGACTGGCTGGAACTGCTCGGCGAGCCGACCGTGGACGGGACTCCGCTGCATTTCGTCACCAGCGACCAGATGCGCGAGCGGCGCGGCGGCATGGGCCGCTACGAAGGCGATTTCTACACGATCCGCGGCGACGACCTGGTGGTTGGGTCGCGGATTGCTGGCACGGTTCAACTTGAATACACGTATTACGCCCGAATCCCGGCGCTGACGACTTCGGCGCCGCAGAATTGGCTGCTGAGCACAGGGCCGGACATTTACCTGTACGGTTCGCTGCTCGAAGCCGAGCCGTACCTGAAGAACGACCCCCGTATTGAAACGTGGCGGGCGCTGCTCCAGGTGGCCCTGGGTGACCTGCAGGCGTCGAGCGACAAGGCCCGATTTTCGGGTGGCTCCCTGGAGATCCGCCAGTGATTCCTTTCATCGGCTTTGCGCCCGACCTGGACCCGACGACGGCCGGCGTGATTACGGACTGCTCTATGCTGGTCCCGGGCACGAAGGGCATGCGCGCCGCGCCGAAAGCGGTCGACGCGGGCCTACCTGCATTGCCAGGCGCAGTGCACGGCGCCGCGGCGGTGACGCGGCTGGACAATGCCAAGCGTCTGATCGTGGGGACGAACGACCGCCTGTTCGAGCGTGTGTCGCTGGCCTGGACTGATGTTTCTCGCGCTGGCGGCTATTCCACAATCACGGACAACCGTTGGCGGTTTGCTCAGTTCGGCAACGCCACCTTGGCCAGCAACAGCGCCGACCCCATCCAGCAGAGTGTGTCCGGCGCGTTTTCGAACATCGCCAACGCGCCCAAGGCGCAGATCATCGAGGTGACGCAGGGCTTTGTCTTCGCGTTCAACACCGACGACACTCTTTTCGGGGATAGCCCGGACCGCTGGTGGTGTTCGGGAATCTACGACCACACGGTGTGGACCCCCTCGATTGCCTCGCAGTGTGCGAGCGGGCGGCTTCTGGACTCGCCCGGCGAGATCCGGGCCGGCCGGGCCCTGGGCAGCGACATGATCGCGTACAAGGAGCGGTCCATGTACATCGGCCGCTATCAAGGGCCGCCGATTGTGTGGGCCTGGCAGATGGTTCCGGGCGAGATTGGCGCCACCAACCAGGAATGCGTGGTGTCGATCGGCACGGCGCACGTGTTCATCGGTTGGGACAACTTCTACATCTTCGACGGCACGCGGCCGCAGGCCATCGGAGACTCGGTGAAATCGTGGTTCTTCCGCGACCTGAACCAGACCTACCGCTATCGGGTCATCGGCCAACACGACGCAATCAGCGGGCTCGTCATTTGGTACTACCCGTCGAATTCGAGCACGGATGGGTCGATCGACTCGGCCATCGTCTACAACTACCGACGCAACCAGTGGGGTCGCGCGAATCGGCGTTTAGAGGCGGTCATTGACTATGCCTCGGCCCAGATCACCTACGACTCGTTGGGCGACCTCTACGCGACCTACGACGATCTGCCGCAGATCCCCTACGACTCCCCCTTCTGGTTGTCTGCCTCGGTGGTGCCGGCGATCGTGGGCGTGGACCACAAGGTGGCTTCCCTCACTGGCGACGGCGAGGACTCCATGGCCATGACCGGGGATTTCGGCGACGACTGGCAGTACTCAACGCTCCAGGGTGTGCGCGTGCGCTTCGCCCAGAACCCCGCCACCGGTGCGTGCCAGACCTTTCATCACAGCGGCGTCGGTACGCCGCTTGAATACGGCGTGTCGTCCGTGCTGGCCGATGGAAAGTTCGACGTGCTGCGGTCCGCCCGCTTTCACCGCGCGCAGATGACCTTCACGGGCAACATGGAGCTGATCGGGTTCGAGCCGCGGATGCAATCGGATGGGGAGCGCTGATGAAGGTTCCGATGGATGCGAATCTGCCGGCCGCCAAGGACGGCGTCAGCTACCTGCAGCAGTTGACGTTCGCCATTTCGCGGCTCTGGTCGGGAATGGCCATCCAGGTCAACAACATGGCGGAAGGCCGGGTCGAGGCATCCTACAACGCACTCGCGGCGCCACCCACGACCGGGGATTTCAAGCAGGGCGATGTCATACGCAACATCGCGCCGGTGGAGGCGGGCACAGCTGGATCGCGGTACGTGGTCACTGGTTGGATCTGCGTGGCCAGCGGGAACCCCGGCACGTGGCGCCAGCAGCGAGTGCTGACGGGGAACTGATGCGCACGCTTATGCACTTCGATCCTACCCAGCTGGATAGGGTCTGGCCCGATGTCGCGCCGCTGCTGGCCGCGGCGCTCGCGAAAGGTGAGGGCGAGCTGGATTTGTCGCAGCTGCGCATGCTGATCACCAGCCGCCACGCTGAACTGGTGCTGGTGCGGGCGGGTGACGACCTGGTTGGCGCCATCGCCATTGAGTTCATCCAGTATCCAAACTATCGCGTCGCGAACTTCATCGCCACGGGCGGCAGGCGGTTGTTCGCTTGCGAAAGCGATGTATCGCAGTTGAAAACGTGGCTCAAGGATCGGGGCGCCAGCAAGATTCAAGGCTACTGCCCGCCGGCCGTGGCCAGACTGTGGGCCCGTCTGGGCTTCCATGTAGCGTATCAAGTGGTGAGGTGTGACCTATGAGTCGATATCGTGACGATGGCGGGTTCTATGACCCGTCCGACAAGGGCCCCGTCGAGCGGGGCTTTTCTTTTGGTCGCAGCCGGCCGGCATTCAAGGGTGGCGGCGGCGGCAACACCACGCAGACCACGAAGGTAGAGCTGCCAGGGTATGTCCAGCCCTATGCTGAGCGACTGATGGACTGGTCCTACAACCTGTCGCAGACACCGATGCCAGTCTACGGCGGCCAGCTGACGGCAGGGCTCAATCAGGACCAGCTCACTGCCATGGACGCCATCCGGAATCGTGCGCTCAACGGATCGGCCGACATCAACGCCGCCCGTCAAGGCTTGACGGCGACCATGCAGGGCCAATACATGCGCGGCGCGGAGAAAAATCCGTATGCGGGCGATAACCCCTACCTGGACCAGGCAATCCAGAAGACGCAGGGCGACATCGCGCGCAACTATGCCGCCGGCACGGGCGCCCAGACGCTGGCCCAGTTCCGCAATTCCGGTGCATTCGGCGGCTCGGCCATGCAAGAGACGCAGGACATGCAAAACCGCGCGTTGGGCGACACGCTGGCCAACGCCAGCAGCGGCATGCGGATGCAGGACTACGACATTCAGAGGCAGATCGCGGCCCAGGATCTCCAGCGCGATGACGCACTGTGGAATTCCGAGCGGCAGCGCCAAATGCAGGCCATGGGCCTGGCCCCGAGCCTCGCGAACACCGACTACCAGAACTACCAGGCGCTGCTTGGCATCGGCGATATCCAGCGCGAGTACAGCCAGAGCCAACTCAATGACGCGCTGACCAAGTGGCAACAGTACGCGAGCCAGCCGTACCAGCAGATGGAAATCCTCGCCAACGGGATCACGGGCGCCACTGGCGGCGGTGTTGCGCGCAACCAGGTCGGACCGAACCCCAACCAGGTCAATCGCACGGCTGGTGCTTTGGGCGGTGCCCTGGGTGGCGCGGGCATGGGTTCGATGTTTGGCCCGTGGGGCACCGCCATCGGCGGCGGCCTGGGCTTGCTGGGCGGCCTGTTCGGCTAAGGGGCAGAAATGGGACTTCTAGACGGCCTGTTCGATTCAGGCAACCACGAATCTATTCTGGGCGCTATTGGTGCGCCTATCCAGAAATGGACCGATCCCATGGCCTGGTTGCCGGGTGGACTCGGGGACAAATGGGTAGACCTGACCAGCCACAAGATTCCGGAGATGACGAACCGGGTGGGCTCCAAGATCATGACCCCGTTTGACCGCATCGACGAGACGATCAACCCCGTGCGACAGATTCCGATCGTCGACCGGGTGGGCGACGTTATCCGGGACAAGCCGGGCGACGCGGTCGGTATGGCCTTGGGCGGCTACTTCGCCGCGCCCGCGCTGGCCGGCGCGGCCGGTTCAGGCGGTGCTGGTGCTGGCGGCGCTGCTGGTACAGGCGGCGGCACAGGGGCTGGCTTGGGCGGCGGTGGGATGGGTGCGCTGGGCAGTGGCACGTTCAACACAATGGGCGCCTATGCCACCCCGATGATGCAGGGGTTGGGCACCGGTACCGCTGGAACTGGTATGGGTGCGGCCGGCACCAGCGCGGCCACGCTTGGCGGCAGCGCCGCGGCGGCCAGCCCGTTCTCGGCCATGGATGCCATGCAAATGGGGCAAGGCATGTTCGGTCAGCAGCAGCGCCAGCAGCAGCAACCGCAGCAGATGCCCATGATGGGCGGCGGCGGTGGTGGTGGCGCGAACATGCGGGCGCTGTTCTCGCAGTTCGCGCCGCAGATCGCGCCTCGCCAGGTCAGCCGCACGTCTGGACTGTTGGACAAAATCATCGGGGGGCTTTGACATGGCCGGTCTTTTTGATTCTCTCTATGCCAACGATGGGAACACCCCCCTGTCGATGGGGCTTCTCGGCATGGGTGCGGGTCTGCTCTCAGGTGCCAACGGGAACTACGGCGCCTTCGGACCCGCGCTGGCGTCGGGAATGGCGGGGGCTGCGCAGGGCATGCAGCACGCTCGAGATTCCGAGTTGCAGAACGCATACCGCAAGATGCAAATCGAGAAGCTGGGCCAGGATGTGGCGAAGCAGCGCGGCATTCAGACCCTGTTGGCGTCCCGCTTCGGCGGCGGCACTGGCAATCGTTCTGGCACCGGCCAAGCGTCTGCCTCGCGCGGTGCATCTTCGGCTGTCAACGCATTTCCGCTCAGCCTGCAGGAGGTGACGGCCCTCAAAGCCATGGGCGGCCCGGACCTGTTGGAACAGCTCAAATACGCCAACGAGGGCGCGAAGCGCGAGGCCGGGGCCACCTACCGAAACCCGATGACCGGTCAGATGGAATTCGTGCCCAAGGTGGGCGAGGGCATGCAGGTCATCTATGGCCCCGACGGCACGCCCTCGGTGGCCCCCATTCCCGGATACAACGCGGCGAATGCCGGCACCGAGGGTGCACGGGCTGGCGCCATTGCTGCAGCGCAGTTGCCCTTCAACATTGCGCAGAACCGCGACCAGCAGATGACCGGCGCCCAACTGGATATCGTGCAAGTGCCTGACGGCAGAGGTGGGTTCATCTCGGTGCCGCGCTCGGCCGCGATTCAGGCGCTCGGCGGTCAAATGTCAGCGCCAGGCGGCGCTCAGCCAGGCATGGCGCCGGGTGGTCTGGGCTACACCCCCGGCCCGGTCGCACAGGACGCTGCCAAGAGCATCAACAGCGACTGGCTGTCGAACAGCTACCGGCCGGCGCTGGATGATGGCAAGGCCGCGTCGGACTTGTCGAGCAGCCTGGCGGCCTTCCGAAGCATTCCGCTGGAAACTGGCTGGGGCACCGAATCGAAGGCCGCCGCCGCCAACTTGCTGACGAGCCTCGGCATCGCACCCGACTCGGTCCAGCAGTACGCCACCGACGCTCAGCGTTTCCAGTCGGTGGCCATGGACCGCCTGCAGAATGCGTTGATGCTGCAGAAGGGGCCGCAGACTGAGGGCGATGCGCAGCGCGCGGGGCAAACCTTCGCGCGGCTCTCGAACACGCCGGCCGCGAACCAGTTCATCGTCGATTTCGCCCAGGCGCAGGCCAACCAGCGCATGCGCAAGGCCCAGTACTACGAGGCGGCTCTGCCGCTGGCGCAACGGTCAGGCGACCTGTCGCGGGTAGATCGGGAATGGCGCAAGATTCAGGGCTCGCTCTGGAACGACCCGATCATGGCGCAGTACCGCACGCAGGAGCGTCGGTAATGGCTCAGCCCCTGTTCACTGCGCTTGAAGAGCAGTACCGCCTGCCGACCGGGCTGCTGGATAGCGTCTGGTCGGCCGAATCGAGCCGCGGGCAGAACATGCTCTCGCCGAAGGGCGCGCAGGGGCATTTCGGCTTCATGCCGCCGACCGCAGCCCAGTACGGCGTAACCGACCCCAACGACTTGCCACAGGCAGCCCGCGGCGCGGCGCGGATGTACCGCGACATGATCGACCAGACGGGCGGTTTGGACAGCGCACTGGCCGCGTACAACTGGGGTATCGGCAACCTGCAGCGCAAGGGTATCGAGAACGCGCCCGAGGAAACCCGGGGCTACATCCAGAAGGTGAGGGCAGGCATGGCACAAGATAACGATCCCTGGAATGAACTGAACCGCCAGTTTTCCCAGCAAAGCGCGGCACCGGCGCGGCAGGAAGCTGACCCCTGGGCGCAGTTGAACCAGCAGTTCTCGATGCCCTCGGCGTCCGCCCAGCAGCAGTCCCAGTCCCAGCAACAGCCACAGCGTGCTGAGATGCCTGCGGACAGCGTCGCACCAACCACTCGCGTTCCCGATGGCCAGCCATTGCGAGATCTGGGTGGCAAGGCTCGCCTTCCGCCCGAGCTTCAGCCGGCCGCTCCTGAGGGGAAACGCTTCCTCGATGGGATCGATTCGCCGTCGGAGTGGGCACGCCAGGCGGGGCTCACCGCGCGCTACGGGCTGGAGGGTTTGGGCCAGGCCGCGCAGCTGGTGACCGAGCCCTTGCGCCGGTATGTTGTCAATCCTGCTGCTGATTTGGTAGGCCTGCCGCCCGCCACCTCGTCTGGCAGCACAATGGCGGCCCTCGCGGATACGCTGGGGCTGCCTTCGCCTGAAACGCGGCAGGAGCGCATCGTGGGCGATGCTTCTCGCCTGATGGCTGGTAGCGGCGGCATGATGGGCGTGCTTGGCGCTGCCAGCGGCGGCGCACAGGCGGCGGGCGGCCTGCTGCCTACGGCCAGCGCCACCGGCCTGGGCCAGAGCGTCATGGCCGGTCTGGCCGCCAACCCGGGCGTGCAACTGGGTTCGGCGGTCGGGGCTGGGTCGTTGGGCGGCCTGGCGCGCGAGAACGGCGCCGGGGCGCTCGGGCAATTCGGTGCGTCTTTGGCCGGCGGCCTGCTCGGCGGCGGTGCAGTCATGGCCACCAACAGCCTGACCAACAGCGCACGCAACGCTGCTACGGGCATGACGACCAAGCCGGCCGACCTGGACATCCGTTTCAACCGGCTCATGGACGAGGCGGGTATCGACTTGTCGAAGATCCCCGAGACCGTGGCGCGCGGGCTGCGCGCGGAGATGGAAGCCGCATTGCGTACCGGTCGCGAGCTACGCCCGGATGCCGTGCGCCGCCTGGCCGACTTTCGCGCTGTGGGCGCAACGCCGACGCGCGGTTCAATCACGCTGGACCCGGTCCAACTTACGCGTGAGCAGAACCTGGCCAAGATCGCCGCGAACAGCGCCGACGACCAGCTGGCCGGCCTGCCGCGGATGCAGAACGAGAACAACGCGCGCCTGATCGCCAACCTGAACGAGGCGGGAGCGGCGCGCGCGCCAGGGGCGATCGATGCCGGCGAAGCCGCAATTGGCGCATTGACGCGCAACTTGGACGCGCAGCGCGCCAACGTGAACAGCCTGTATTCCAACGCGCGCGACAGCGCGGGCCGCAGCTTTCCCCTTGATGGGGCGTCTTTCACCAATCGTGTCGGCCAGGCCCTGGACGACAAACTGCTCGGCGGCGCGCTGCCGGCGGACGTACGCAACCACCTCAACCGAATCGCCCGTGGTGAGGTTCCGTTCACGGTCGATTATGCGGAGCAGTTGAAGACGGCCATGGGCAACCTGCAGCGCGCTTCATCTGACGGCCAGGTGCGCATGGCACTTGGTGTGGTGCGCAGCGCACTTGACGACACACCGGTGCTTGGCCTGGGCCAACAGACGGGCGCCGCCGGTGCACGTGCCGTGAACCCCGGCAATTTGCCGGCGGTGGCCAACAGCCCGCAATTGGGGGAACAGGCGGTTTCTGCGTTCAACCAGGCGCGCGCCGCGAACCGCTCCATGATGCAGAACGTGGAATCCAGCCCGGCGCTGGCGGCAGTTTTCGAAGGTACAGCGACGCCCGATCAGTTCGTCAGCCGCTATATCCTGGGCAAAAGCGCGACCGCTGCCGACGTTGCCGCTCTACGCCGAGGATTGGGGGACAACCCCGCGGCAGTCGGTGCGGTCCGCGACCACCTGGTCGACTACCTCAAGGGCAAGGCCCTGAACGGCGCGGCGGATGAGGTGGGCAAGTTCAGCTCGGCCGCCTACAACAAGGCTCTGAACGCGATCGGCAATCGCAAGCTGGGGCAGTTCTTCAGCCCGGCGGAAATCGAGCAGTTACGGGCTGTCGGCCGAGTCGGGAGCTACATGCAGGCCCAGCCGGTCGGCTCTGCCGTGAACAACAGCAATTCCGGTGCGTTGCTGGCCGGCCGCGGCTACGAGCTGCTGAAGGGGGTAATGGGGAAGATCCCGTTCGGCGAGTCGGCGTTGCTGACCCCGCTGCGGAATATCGAAATCTCGCTGCGCCAACGTGGCGCGCAAAACCTGCTGCCCGGGTTGCTTGCGGAAGAGATGAAGCGGCAGGGGAGCGTCAGCGCCCCGTTCCTATTGCCAGGGGCGTCTGCCGCGGGTGGCCTACTTTCGGCGCCAGGCGTCTATGGCCCCTAGGATGACGGCCGCCGCGAGATAGCCCAAAAGGATCGGATCGAAGTTCATACGCAAATTCTACGATCAAACCGCCGCCGCAAGGCGGCATTTTTACTGGTGACGATATGCCTGTACCTTCAAACGTCGGGGATTTGAACCCGAACCCGGCGGCTAACAGCCCGACGGGAAACGAAACGGTGGGCCCGAATCTGGACGACTATCTACGGTCGGGGTTCGCGTTCACGCGACAAATTGCTGCCGATTTTTCGGGTGATACCGCACCGGCCAATCCCTTTGCCTACATGACGTGGGCTGACACGGCGAATGGCAAGCTGAAGCGCCGGAATGCGGCGGGAACGGCTTGGGAAGAAGAGGCGGTCCTGTTCAAGCTGGCCATGACGATTCACTCGTCGGGCGCCATTCCAACATCTGACATTGGCGATATTCTGGTTCAGGGGTTGGGCAGGCACAGCTGGCTTGGTGGCCGTTACGTTCCCAACAATCTGCCCACGCGTTTTCGGGTGGGTGGCAGCGTCAGTATCGCGTCGACAAATTCGGTGTCGGTTGCATCTGGCAAATGGCGAAGTGTCGCGGATGATTCTGACATCATCCTGGCCAGCTCCATGACCAAGGTGCTTCAGTCCTCTGGCAGTTGGGCCGCGGGATCTGGAGGCAACGGCCTGTTCAATGGATCGGCAGCGGTGTCGACGTGGTATCACGTGTTTGTGATCCGGAACACGAGCACAGGCGCAGTCGATGTCGGTTTTGATACGTCAGTGTCAGCAGCAAATATTCCCAATGGCTGGTCCGCTTATCGACGTGTTGGGGCGTTCTTCAATCAATCTAGCGGCGGAATCCTTCCCTTCATTCAAGAAGGGTCTCGAGTTCGGTTCCTTCTACCGCAGTTCAACATCAACAACACCAGCCTGTTGAATCCTGTACTCATTACGGTGACTGTTCCACCGGGGGTTAAGTGTTTGGCACAGGTGAACATGGTGGTAGGAACCCAGAATGCTACTGGCATTGCCTATGTCTACTCGCCTGACGAGACGGATCGAAATTCGGTTGGCTTCGGGTCAGCCTTTGGCGGTAACGGGTTTCTCTCTGGCGGCCAGATGGACGTTATGACCAATACGGTCTCGCAGGTGTTTTGTCGTGCGTCAGTGTTGATTCCTTCCGGTGTGTTTCTGACGACGGTTGCCTATTTCGACTTCATCGGAGATTGATAAATGCCATATATCGACCCTACTGGCGTTAACCCCGGCTGGTCGCTCGATCCTCAACCCGGGTTGAATCTTGTTGAATTTGTGGATGAGCCGCCGCTTCCTGGCTTGGCTGTGCCTGTCGTGGTGACGCGCCGGCAGGGGCGTCTTGCGCTCTTGGAATCTGGTCGGCTCGATCAAGTTGAATCGGCAATCTCAGCAATTTCGGATTCGGTATCTCGCAAGATGGCGCAGATCGAATACGAGGCAGATGCATGGGAGCGTGCAAACCCGTTTCTCGTTGACCTTTGGGCCAAGATTGGTGGCACAGAGGACGAACTCGATGAACTGTTTCTATCCGCAGCGTTGAAATAGTCGCAGCGCCACGTTTATCAAGACCCGCTTCGGCGGGTTTTTTTTCGCCTATAGGGGACCAGAGCAATGAACGAGTTTCAACTCTCGCAGCGCAGCTTGACGCGTTTGGTGGGTGTACATCCCGATTTGGTGGAGATCGTCAAACTGGCCATCCAGCGCACGCCCGTGGATTTCACGGTCGTCGAGGGCGTGCGCACGGTGGCGCAGCAGCGCGAATACGTCGCCCGGGGCGCGAGCAAGACGATGGACAGCTACCACCTGCCGCAGGCTGATGGCTTGGGCCACGCGGTCGACCTCGCACCACTGGTGGGCGGTGCGATCCCCTGGAACGATTGGGCCCAGTTCAAGGGCCTGGCGGACGTGGTGAAGGCCTGCGCCGCGGAGCTTGGCGTGCCGGTGGAATGGGGCGGCGACTGGAAGACGTTCAAGGACGGCCCGCACTTCCAGATCCCGCGGGACTGGAAGGGCCGCGCCGCCGGCACGTCGGCGGGGTAGCGATGGATTTCGAAAAGGGAATCTACGCAGGCCTGGCGCTGCTGGTTACCGGGTTCGTCGGCAAGTGGCTGGTGCCGCTGCTCATGCGAATGCTGGACAACAGCGTCGCCAGCGCTGCGGCGTCGGGCGGCGCGCTGGCGACGATCACCGCGGAACGCGACCAATGGAAGATGCGTGCGATCGATCTCGATCGGCAGCTTCAGGAAATGCGCGCTGACTGGGCATCAATGAAGGGCGACATGCGCCTGATCAAGTACCAGTTGCATGAGGCGCGCGTGCGCATCGCTCAACTGACAGGCGAGCCGCCTCCTGCCAGCGAGGACGACATGGGAGAGGATCATGGGACAAGTCATTGAGCGGATATGCCGCTGCGACGCTGAGCGCGCGAGCTATCTGCTGCGCTGCCTGAAGGCCTGGGCGGCCTATCTGGGCATCTTGTGCCTGGGCGGAATGATCTTCGGCGCGCCGCTATATGTCTGGTTCGACCGATCCCTGAATGCGGCTGACGCCGCCCACCAAGCCGAGATTGGCCGCATGCAGGCAATCAACCAGGACCTGATGGTGGTCATCAAAGACCGGCTGCCGCCCATTGTGAAGCAGGCGGACGACGCCATCCAGGCTGCCAAGGGCGCGGCCAGCAAGGCGGGCACGGCGGCAAACAAGGCCACGGCTGCAGCGAAGTCCGCCAGCACGGCGGTTAAAAAGGTGGAAGAGGTGCTGGCGCCGCCGGCACCGCCCGCGCCCGCGCGCGTCCCTGAATGGTTGAACACGCCATGAACCCTTTCTGGAAGATAGCCACGCCGTGGATCGGCGGCGCCGCGGTGGTGCTGGCGCTGGGCGCGGGCGTGATCCTCTATGGCGCGCACCGGGAGGCCACCGGCGTCACCCGCACGCAGTTGGAGGCGGCCGCCAATGCCCGCCAGATCGAGGCGGCATACCGCCGTCAGGAACAGGAACTGGTGGCCGACTACACGAGCCGCCTGGAGAAAGCCCATGAAGCGACCCGTCTATCGAACTCTGAGCGCGACCTTGCTGCTGGTTCTGCTGGCAGCCTGCGGGACGACATCGCCGTCCAGCGTGCGCGAGACGCGCAAGCAGCCGCCCGCGCCGGGCTCTCTGAGCACGGCGCGACCCGCGCCTGGGACGTTCTCAAAACGTGCACGGACGAATATGCAGCGCTGGCACGAGACGCTGACGCAGCCATCGACGGATTGAGGGAGGGGGACGCCTGGGCAAAGGCGGTGGCCAGGCCCAGACCCTAGCGGGGCGCCATGCCCTTGCGCAGCTTGTGCGGCGCTTCCATCAGCGCCTGGACGTCCTGGTCGCGTTCGATAACGCAAGGCTCTGCGGCTACGCTGGCCAGCAGCTCGTCGTAGAGTTCGCCCGCGTGGCCGGTCGGCCGCTTCAGGTCGCAGGACACCTGGTGCAGGCGCAGCACCATGGACCGGATGCGCTTGATCTCCCATAGCAGGGCCAGTACATCTTCATTCCACGGCTGGCGCTCGCGAATGGCGCGTAGGTCGGAATGGGTGAGGGGGGCTTTGGGCGGCATGGCGGAAATCACTGGTTGGATGAACAGTGTAATCCGCAATAATCGGGGTCACTTCATAGGGGTTGCCACGAGTCGGTCAGCCGGGAAGGGCACCAGGAAATCCCGTGTCGCATCCGCGGGCGCGGCGAGCCATTCGCCGTAGGCACCCTCTGGCAGGATCACGACCATCCGCTTCTCCTTGCCGGCCTGGTGGTAGTCCCGGTACCGCGCATGCAGGGCGGCGTTGATGGTGAGCATGGTGTCGCTCTCGTGCACCTGGACG
>JACAFY010012952.1:0-18874 GCA_015252635.1 Dictyostelium capitatum
CCTCACGGGCGCGGGGGCCCGGCAATTTTTAAAATAAAAAAAAATATTTTATTTTTTTTAATTTTAAAAAAAAAAAAAAATAAAAAAAAAAAAAAAAAAAAAAAAAAATCAATTTTGAAAAAAAAACGAAACTAATTAATTGGTGTCCTTTAAATATTCAAAGAAAAAAAAAAAAGATATGATGTTTATAATTGAAGTGTTTGTGTGTGGTGCTAATCATATGAATTTCAATATATCATACTATAAATATCATTATCATTATACATTAAAATTTCTTCAAACATAAGGGGGTAAAAGAACAAAAAAAAAGATTTGATGTTTCTAAGTTTTCGAGTTGCTCTAAAAAAAAAATGAATATACATATAATCATTACTTTTTCAGAGCATCTATCAAAATAGAAACATAAAAATCTATATTTTTTGGTGTTCTACCCTTTAGTGATATATTTTAAAAGATAGTGATACAAATACATGGATATGAAATTGAAAAAAAAAATTAAAAAAAAAAAAAAAAAAAAAAAAAATTTTTTTTTTTTAAAAAAAAAAAAAAAGAAAAAAAATTAAAAAAAAAAAGTAAAAAATGTATTTTTTTTGGCAATGACAAATAACGTTGCATATGAAAAATTTGTTAATTTTATTATATAGTAGTTCTTAAAGTTTGTACAGTTCTAATATTATTTAATTCATCATAATTAGTTATGGATGTATTCTATATAGTGTAATATTATTATTAGTATTATGGGTGTGTCAGCACTTTGTGATATGTGTATGTATATATACTTACACCTAAATTAACGGTTCTAATTTTTTTACAATGTTTTTTTATACTATCAATTGATTCATTTGTAATTTTATTGTTAAACTGTAAATAATGTTTTAGAATTAATAACTGTGACTGTTGTAATTACGACAACAAAGGAACAATATATAATACTATAGTATGGTACCTACCTCTAAATTTAATGTTTCTACACTATTACCAATTAATGATAATATAACATCTAATATTTGATCATTGATTTTAGTTTTACTGAGATCTAAATATTTAAGACAGTTGAATTTTGAAAATATTGAAAAGCAATTTCCTGATGTAACACTGTGATATCAAATGAATAAACGTAATATTAGTATAAATACTTATTTGTGTGTGTATGTATGTATGTGTGTTTTATATGGTGATATATACTCCCAACCAACAACAGATAAATCATATACATTTGGGAATGAAATTTCATCATTTGTTAAAGTGTATGAAGAATCGAAAATTTGTAATTTTGTTGAATGCACTTTAATTTCACCAACATTTCTACAATATGGTATTGATAATTCTCTTAAATTTGGTATCGATTCTAATGCAGTATTAATAGCTGATCCATATATTTGAAAATTATTATTAATTCTTATTACTTCTAAATTTGTTAATGACATAAACATATTTATAAATATATCATTTCTAATACTCATTGTATTTAATGATAAATGAGTAATTTGAACACATTTATATAATCTTTCAAGTAATGATGGATTAAATAATGAATCTTTTGATCGATTTAATTCCTTTAGTAAAATATATAATAAGTTATATTAATATATTAATATCTCCTAACATTACTATAATATAATAAGTATGACTACTTACTAATTTTAATAATAAAGGACATGATTCTAAATATCTATAAAGTTGAATTGGTTCAACTGAAGGTAATGATAATGAAGTTAAAGATGATAAACTTTTATAATATGAACTTGGTTCATTTGAAGATAATGAAGGTAATGATAATGAATTTAAATTTGGTCTTGGTATTTCAAAAAATCCATTTAAAAATTTAATATTTGTACAATTTATAATTGATAATTTAACAATATTTGACATTGGAATACAATTATTTATATATTTAAATACATTACTTGTAATTTGAAATAATTTATCCATTATTAATGTTTCAATATAAAACGAATGAAATAATGGCGATTCTCTTTTTTTTTGTCCACCATTATTATTATCATCATCATCATCATCATCATCAATTTCATTTTGTTGACCATGATTATTATTATTTACATCATCAGTTTCTTTTATTCTATCAATATAATTAAAATAATTTTTATTATAATATTGATTTAATATTGAACATAATCTATAAATTGTTTTATCAGTTGAAAATTCACCCATAAATGATAGATCTACTGATCTCCAACGATTTGACAAAAAAAAGAAGGATCTAAACAATTTACATACACTAGACCCAAATTTAAAAAATAACTTAAAATCCATACATCCAACTAATACATCAAATAATGGTTTTGATATTTTATTGATATTTATACTACTATTATCATTATTGGTTGATATTGGTATTGATATTATTTGTTTATCCATTATTATTTGTATGGGAAAAAAAAAGTTTTTTTGTTAATACCACTGCCAGTAAAAAAAAAAAGAAAAAATTTGGTTTGTGTGGCCTGGTTAAAAAAAAAAAAAAAGTTTATTTTATTTGTTTGGTTGTTTGTTTGTTTATTTGTTACTATTATATTATTTATTTTGTAATTAATGTACTACTTGGTGGAACGACTTCAACATCAATATTTATAATTAATTTATTATCAACTACAAAATTTTTAACCAATTTAATATCAATGAATTGAGAGAAACCTGAACCCTTGTTTTCTGTGTATTTGTTTGATTTTTCATTTTTGAGTGATTTTGAAGGATCTGGATTTACAAGTTCAAAAATATATTTAACTACAGTGGTAGATGTTGAAGGTTTTTCATAGAGATGTAAGAAAATGGACATGAAACCTAAATTTGTTTGATTGAAACCATTTGGATAGAGACCAACATAAAAACTTTTTGAACCAATGCAAAAGTATGGTGATTTTAAACGTTCATTATTTACATAGGTAGTGAGCTTTTGAGACCAATTTTCAATTGTCCAACTACCTTTGTAACGACAAGTGAAATCTACACGTTTTTCCAAATCTATGTAATCAGTCTTGAGCTTTTTGATTACACGTTCTGATTCATCAGCTTGAATTCTATGTTTTTCAATGATACGTTGCATATATTTGATGTGATTATCATCTTCACTTAAATGATGATCAAGATCACATCTTTTGATTTTTTGTTCACATCCACCTGCTTTATGAGGACAATCTATAATATAATCTGGACAATCATTTTCAATGTGAGATACCAATGATTTTCTACCAAATTTATCTTGACAATATTCACATGTCAACGATATGATGGAGCAATCGTTTTCAATGTGTGATTTCATATCGTTTTTAATAACACTTTCTTTACAATGATCACATGATACCATTACATATTGGCAACTATCCATATGTTTATCCTTTTGATTCATTCTAAATTTTTCTTTACATCTAATTGGATCATTTGGACAATCTACAAATACATATTCACATTCTCTAAGATGTGATTCCAATTGATCTATAATTATAATTGAATTGCATCCTTCTTCTTCATCCCTAACCATTTTATCATCAATTCTAAAATTTTCATATCCATTTGGACAATAGATTTTTTTATTTCTGAATCCTCTTTCTAAAAATCTGCATGTTTCAGATTATTTAAAGTTTATTAGTAGTTGTACAATTGCAATAATAATTATAATAAAATTTAAATACATCTAATAACCTACATGTTTCTACAAAGTTCACTAAGTGATTCAATTTTAACTCTACATATACTACATTCTTTTCTTAATGCCAATTGTTTACCCCAACAGCCTGTATAAATTCACCAATAATTAGTAATCATACATTGTTGTAGTATATTATTTATAACAAATCAAATATATACCTTGACATAATAAATGACCATTTTTACAACTTAATGCATGATGTGAATCTAATGGTAAACTATTTAAAACTGGATCTGTACAAATTGAACAATTAAAATCTTCATGTAATGGTTTAACCAATATATCAACTAATTTATAATCTATCATTCTATTATATTATTTATATGTGTGTATGTTTATGTTTGACTATTTATATTTTTTTATTTGTATGTTTGTTTTAGAGTGGTGTTGTTTTTTATTTTTTTATGAAAATATATAGTAAAAAAAAAAAAAGAGAAAACTGTTATTGTTGTTGCTACTGCTAATATTGATTCTACTATTATTAATTTATCTAAATACTATGTATCATCATATAAAAATTATATGCTTGTTTATTTTTATTGTGTGTGCTATTTGTGAGAAAGGTATAAAAATAATAAAAAAAAAAAAAAAAAAAAAAAAAAAAAAAAATAAAATTTTTTAAAAAATTATAACGTTTTAAAATTTTTTATTTTTTAAAAAAAAAAAATT
This sequence comes from Dictyostelium capitatum, assembly GCA_015252635.1. Lineage (NCBI taxonomy): Eukaryota > Evosea > Eumycetozoa > Dictyosteliales > Dictyosteliaceae > Dictyostelium > Dictyostelium capitatum. Next base: position 4,334 of record JACAFY010012952.1, read on the forward strand.
TTATATAAAAATAAAAAATATATTTTTTTTTTTTTTTTTTTTGTGTCTGATTTTTTTATAAATGTTAAAAAAAAAAAAAAAAAAAAAAAAAAAAAAAAAAAATTCAAATTAAATTTTTTTAAAACTTTTAGCGGTTTTCACTGTTGTCTTTTTGTCACCATATGCAATTTTTAAAAATGATTTTAATAATTTTTTTATTCTGTTTATTTGGTACCGACAATCTATCATTTTAAATATATTAAAGTATATTATCTTTAAACTTCGTTCTACGAGTAGTTGTTGTGGTGGTTGTGTGATTGTTGTTATTATTGGTGGTTGTAATGGCATCATTGGTTTTTGTAGAGTTAATTGTTTGTATTTCTTGTTGTTGTTGTTGTGATTCATAATCATTTGTGTTATTTTCATTATTATTACATGAGGTTGTTGCTGCTGCTTTTTTACTATTTACATAATTTTCTCTTGGAAAGAGAAGACTACTACGTCTACTCATAACTCTAGTTGGTGGTGTGGTTTCTTTACTTTCTCCTCCATTACTATCGTTGTAATCTTCAACAAGATTTAAACCATTACCATTGCCATGGCTATTACTGTCATTACTACTATTAAGGGGTCTTTTCTTAATAATTTGTTTTTGAATTTGAGGAGCTGTTGGTTTAGTGGGTATTTTAGTTGTTGTTGTTGTGGTTGTTGTTGTTCTTTGTAATGGTTGTTGTATTGGTGAAGATTGTTGTGGTTGTTGTATTGGTGAAGATTGTTGTTGCGGTGTAGTGAATTGAGGAATTGAAGGATTAGGAAAACCAGATTTAACTTGAAATATTTGATGATTAATTTGCATTAATCTTTGCCAAGCAAGGAATTGAGTAAACAATGGTGATAAGCTTGACATTACCATTGAATTACATGAATCAATTGGTTGTTGTAATATATCTGTTGGAATAATACCAAATTCTGATGGCATTGACGCAACAGATAATTTTCTTTGTTCATTTAAAAGTCTTTCTAATTGTTGTTCATTATTATTATTATTTATAGTCGGTATTGATATTGATTTATTTTGATTTAAATTCTGTGAGAAATACTCAAAGATTAGTAAATGAGTGCAAAAGTTTGGACCACTAATCATAATATTTACTTACATTTTGAATTATATTTGAATTATTTTCACCAAATAATTGAGTTATTAATTGATGATCATATTGTTGATCTTTAGTTTTACGATTTTCATAGATATTATTATAAAATGGATCTTCTTTTGATCTTTCTTGTTGTTGAGGTGGTTGTTGTGGTTTTGATTTATCTGAAAAATTTAATGAGAATGCTTCACTTAATGAATTTGATTTAAAGTTCCTTTTATTTTTATTACCACTAACCTGTTGTTGTCGCTGTTTTAATAGTTGTTGTTGTAAATCATGTTTAACTTTTTGTTGTTCTTGATATTTAATTTGAAATGGAGATAATTTATCAATTCTAGCAATTGAATTTCTTGATGGTTGAAAAGGTGATTGATTGAGGTCATCAATATTTGGATTTGTTGAATTCTTTTTAAATAAACTTGATACAAAACTATTTGGATTTATAATCTTTTTCTTACTTAATATTGATATTATAGAATCATTGAATTCACCTTCTTCATCACCTGTTACTTCTTCATTAAAACCATCTTGAATTAAAAATTTACTTTTTTCATTATTATAATCATCATCATCTTTATAAACATCGTAATCACTATCACCATCCCCATCACCATCACCAACACCACTACCACTACCATAATCTGTGTCATCTTCATCTTCATTATCATCTGCTTCATCTTGATGTTGCTGTTTTTGTTTAAGTTGCTGTTGTAGTTGTTGTAGTTGTTCTTCAAGTTGTTTTTTCTTTATATATGGTTTTTTACCTGGTTTACTATTTGAAGAGGAAGTTGTAGTTGTAGTTGTTGTATTTGGTGATTTATTAATATTACTATTACTATTGATATTATTGTTTGTATAGATAGTAGCATCTTTATGTTTTGAACAAATCCAAAATGATGGTTTATATATGATTGGTGGTTCTAAACAAAATGTATGATAACATGCTGAACATCTATTACAATGTACCATATCTTTTTGATTTCCATTATCAATACATCCTAAACACGGTTTCTTAGTACTTGGTACTTTTACTATATCTATTAATAGGGAGGGAAATCATTAATATCATAATTTAGTAAAATGTGAATATGAATGTGGTTTATGATAGATATAAATTACTTTTAATGTATTCACGTGGTAATTCAAATTGCATTGGATTAATTGAAGATAATTCATCAACAAATGTTGACATTGATTCATTTACACTATTTTTTAAAGAGTGGTTTTTATATATTGGATTTGATGGAAGTGGTGGAGTTGGTTTAGTGTGTTTAGTTTGAAGTTTAGTTAATGCTGCTGCTTTAGACATTGCTTTTGGAAGTATTTTTGATTTCGCTGCTTGTTTTTTATTTATTACTGGTGGTATCATTTCTGGTTCATCCAATATTGCTTGTTGTTGTGACATTAATTTATTCTGTAGTTAAATTTCTCTTCCATTAGTATGTCTTGTGATATTAATAACAATCAATAGATAAAAACTATAATTACTTTTTTATATTTACAAGAATCACAAAACCAATCTCCTTCAGGTATCTTTTCAAGTGGTGGATTTAAACACATTAAATGAAATGAAGCTTGGCATGTATCACAACACAATAAATCACCACCATCATTACAACCATTACAGTAATCATCATTTACAACTCCTTTTTTATTCTTTAAATTTGGTCTTGTAGGCTGTGTGTATATATATATGTTGGTTAGTGTTAATTAGTATATATTCATACTACTGTGGATATGTATAAACATTATATTTATATACATTACATTTGCAACATATTTTGAAGTTGGTTTTCTTTGTCTTTTTAAAACAGGTTCAGTTGTAGTAATAGATGTTGTATTGTTATCTGTGGATGTATTTATTGATGGAGATGAATCCATCATTTCATTGTTATCATTGTTGTTATTATTACTATAGTTATTATTACCAATATCCTGTCTTCTCTTTGTCATTAAACTTTATTTTAATAAATAATAATATATATTTGTGGGAGAGAGAAAGAGAGAGAAAGAGAGAAATCTATCAACAAAAATGTATTTATTAAAACTATGTGTATATGTGATGTATTGGAAAAGAGTTTTGGTGGAAGAGGGTTTGGAAAAAAAAATTAAAAAAAATTTTTTAATCAATTGAAAAAAAAAAAAAAAAAAAAAAAAAAAAAAAAATTATGACGTTAGTCAATGTTTATTTCGAAACAGATTTTTTTATATTTACTGCATTGCCGTAATTCAACAACCGAAAACGAATATACCAAAAACAAATACAAAAACAACTTAACGAGATAATTCATACATGTATTAAAATAATAAAAAACAAATAAATAAAATAAATAAATTTTTATTTTTTTTTGAAAACACCACACACCAATGTGTTGTTAAAAAAATATTAGATTTATATATAAATACCTTTTTTTATCTCTTTCTCTCTCAAATATTATTAAATTTTTCATTTTTTTATTTTTATTTTTTTTTTGAAGATTTTTATAACCAGGCCTCATAAATTTTGGTAAAAAAAGAATAAAAATCTCAAAAAAATAAGTGATTTATTTATTTATAAGCAACACAATAATAAAAATCGAATTTCAATATTATTATTAAATAAAATAAAAAAATAAGTGATTTATGTGTTATACTGCAGTTTGAATGTTTTTATTTTTTTATTTATTTTTTGGCATGAATGAATAGATATCAAGACGGTTTTTGTCAATGACATCATCATTTTTGGTATTATTATTACCATTATCCTCTTCTTCCTCTTTGTTATTTTCATTACTTACATTATTAAATTCAAAATCATCAAAAAATGAATCTTGAAAATTATTATTACTGTTGTTATTATTGTTGTTGTTGTCTCTGTTGTTGTTATTATTATTATTATTATTATTATTATTATTAACGATTGGTGATGGTGTATCTTGATCTTTTTTACTTTTTTCTTTATGTTGAACGTATATATGTTTTAATTCACATTTTGAACCAAATTTACAATAACCATTTGAAAAATCAGGACATATCTTTGTATCTTTTGAAAGGTTGACATGTAAATATGGACACTTATCATTTGTACATCTTCTACTAAGGAATAAATGACAGATTGGCATTTGTTCTAAATCTGTGATTGCATGTTGCAATTTGCATTCTGGATCATCACAATTACCAGCAACAAATTTTGGACAAACTCTAATTCTTTTGATATCATGTTGATATCTACATTTATCACCATCATTACATTTACCAAATCTATTAAAGAATAAACAATATCTAACTTTTTTCTTACTTGTAGAAGAGGCAGAACCTGAACTTTTACTATAGCCATTGGACTTTCTTTTTACTGCTTCTTTAATTCTATCACTAATTTTCATATTTCTATTTGTTGTTGTTGTTGATATTGGTCTGAATGATATTGATTTTTTAACTGTCGGTGTAGTTGTTGTTTTTGGGGATGATATTATGGGTGTATTACTACCAGCTCTAATTAATTTGTTTCCAACTGTAATATACTTTTCGTTCAATTCTTTTCTAACCAAGCTATTTCCATCTTTTACAAATACTGAATCTATAACTTTTTGTGGTTGTGCGATTGTAAAAGCTGCTCTACTTTGTGATAAAGATTTTATTTTTTGTTGTTTTAATTTCTTTATTGCCAATAATCTATTATTCAAAAGTAATTTATTCTTGAACGATGCTTGTGTAAATGGTGATTTTGAAAATTTAGAGGCTGTTGATATTGTTGGTTTGAATGTTGGTGCTTTGTATCCACTAAATATTACATTTGATGATTGTTGTTTTGAGTTTGATACTATTGGTTGTTTTATCATTGGTGGTGATGGAATTGAGTGTAATGGTTTTACTGGCGCTTTATATCCACCAAAAATTACAGGTGAAGTTTGTTGTATATTATTATTATTTACATTATTTATAATAGGTTTATTTTGTATTGGCGGTATATATGTTTGTTTATTGTTATTATTATTGTTATTATATGTATTTATAATGTGTTTTGGTCTATATGGATGTTGTTGTTGTTGTTGTTGAAGTTTAATATGATTTGTAGGTAATTTATTGAATATAGGTTTTACAGCTAGTTGTTGTATAGTTTGTATTGGTTGTTGATTTTTATGAGTATTTATTAAGTTATGTAACTTTGAAATCCTTTCCATTAATTCTTTTTCAGTTTCGGCCATTGTAGTTATTAATTAAATTTTTGTTTGTTTGTGTGTATACATAATTTTAACACTACACTATAAAATTTAAAAAATAAAAAATAAAAAATAATTTTTTTTTTTTTTTTTTTTTTTTTTAATTTTTGGATTTTTTTTATATGCTCAATATTTTATATTACTTTTTATCCAACATCGCGATCACAGATAGATTTATTTAAATAAATTCATATAAACAATAAAGCAACTCATCATATATACATATAAGCCACATACACACACATTGAAATTTAATACAAAATAAAATATACAATACAAAATGTCAAACAAAGCAAATATTCAAAAAGATTGGGAACAAAGAGAATTCATTGAAGATATGAGCATCAATATTCAAAAGATTGTTGAGTTTTTAAATAAATTTGGTATGTTTTTATTTTATTATAGTTATTATTGTGTACTTGTAGTATATGGTATTATTGATTTTAACATATATAAATTACTATAGAATCATCAACCAGAAATAAATTATCAGATCTCAATGAAAAATTAACAATTTTAGATAGACAAGTCGATTATTTAGAAGCAACATTTAAAACTGTACAAGAATAAATCAATGTACACTATTATTTAAATAAAGTTCACATAAAGAAAGAAGAAAGAAGAAAAAATAAAATAAAACTGTATACAACAAAACCAACACCCCACCAATCAATAACCACTACATCAATTAAATTAATTAATCACCAATAAAATTGTAATTATACTATATTTAGATTTATATATCAACATAAAATAACTATATATAGATTTTATTACATTTGATCATTTAATTTCCATATGGTTTTCTAGATTGCAATGATTTTTTTTGTAATGATAATATATGATTATTTAAATGATTACCACCATTGTTGTTGTTGCCAATATTATTTGTGGATAAATTACTACCACTACCTAAACCATCAGAATGCATTGACATTGTTGAATTTTGATGATTTAATTGTTGTTGTTGATGACTAGATTGTTGTTGTTGTTGTTGTTGTTGTTGTTGTTGTTGACGTTGTTGTTGATAACTTTGTAACTTTTGTTGATAACTTGAAACTTTTAATTTCAATTGGTCAACTTCTCTAAGTGAGTCAGCAAGTTGTTTTTCTACTTCTTTTTTTGATTCTTCAAAGGTTATCAATTCATTTGATTTCGAATTTTTAACCCATTCCATTTCTTCTTTGAGCAATGTTTCGTTTTTTAATAAATTAGCTTGATTTTGTTGATCTGTAAACAAAAATATTTCAATGTTTAGTTTATAGTTTATAAATTAAATATTAATAGTTTTTGCTTACATTCTTGAATTTTAAATTTATAATCTGTTATTTGGTTTACAAATTCATTATTGTCAATGTTCTTTTGTGATTCAATATCTTGAATTGTTCGTTGTAATGATTCAATCATTGACTCTTTTGATTTATTTTCATTATTATCATATTCAATTTGTTGTTTTAATTTGTTTTCTAAATTTTTTAAATCTTGATTTGATTTCTGAAAGCATTTGTCCATATATTAGTAAATATACATTGTATATAATTCTAATAAAAAACTGATATACTTACATTTTTTAATAATTGAATTTCTAAATCTTTTGATTGTAATTCTGAATTTAAATTATTTAATTTCTTTGGATAATTGTAAAACTTGATAATTAATTCTCTCATTTCGTATATTATTTTAAACAATGCTGTATTTTGTTCATTTAATATTTGATTTCTATTTCTTAGGTATTCAATTTCTTTATTTACATATTCTAAAAAACTATTATTTCTATCCATATTTCTATAAATCCTATACTTCTTGAACAAACAACAACAACAACATACCCTAATATTAATAAAATATGAATGAATGAAAATTAAAAAAAATAAATAAATAAAACACAGTGTGTGTGTGTGTTATTTCAAATAATACTTCTTTATTTTATTTTTTGTATACAATTTTACTATTTTTATATATTTCCATTTTTACCACATTTATTAAATTTGTTTGATTTCTTTAGAATGGAGAATAACCAGGAATTTTCATACGGATAAATACAATTGCGATATTATAAGATATTACAATTAAAGCCAATGCAGTTGCAAATAAATAGGAATTATTTTTTTTAGCATTTAAATCTAAAATGATGAAACCCAATGCACCCAATAAAAATATGAAACCTGCTGATAAACCTTCAATGATATATTGTGCGTTAATACGATACATTTGAAATACAACTGGTCTTGAATGTCCACGTTCATCTGGTTCATATCCAATTGATGGTGGATTTTGAATTAAATCATAAATTATACCACTTGATACTAAAAAGTATGTGAATAAAATAAATGAAAATACAATCATTGGCGATGGTTTTTTTATATTTGGTACTCTTAATCTCATATTTGGAGATTTAACAAATTGAAATGGTAATTCTAATATTGATTCCATTGTATTTTGATTTTTATATATAATATTGTATGTGTGTGAGTGTATGATATTATAAAAAGTGTATGTGGGTGATGATCACTTTATAAAAATATTAAAAAAAAATGAAAAATTTAATTTTTGAAAAAAAAAAAAAAAAAAAAAAAAAAAAAAAAAATTTAAAAAAAAAAATTTTTTTTTTTTTTTTTTTTTTTTTTTTTTTTTCAATTTTTAATTTTAAAATTTTATAATTTTTATATTAATAATTCTCAACACACAACAATAACTAACTTAACTATTAATAGTTAATAATATAATATAAATAAAGAACATGTCATCGTTTGATGAAGATATAAAAAGGTCAATATGGGAAGGTAAAATACCAATAGTTTTTACATTATCACCAGATGATTTAACATCACATTTATCACCATCACCTTACACTGTAAGTTTATTGGTATAACCACTACTACAAATACAAATACAAATACAACACCACAATAAACTGTATATTAATCAATTAATTAATTAATTATTATTATTATTATTATGATCACTACTAGCTGATGGCACCTAGAAATAGTTATTTCCCATTAATTACAACATTGGTTAAAGATTATTTCTCTAGTAGTACGTTAGTCTTGTTGGATGAAATGTGGTTAGAATATAGAGGGATACCATTAAAATGGCATATTCCAATTGGTGTATTATATGATACATTAGTATTAGGTAATAATAATAATAGTAGTAGCAACAGTAATAATGGTGGTATGATGGAATTACCATATTGGAATATAGTCGTTCATTTTCAATCATATCCAGATAGAATATTATTAAGATGTCCAAATCTTGAATCAGTTAAAACCTATTATAAAAATGTATTAAAAGAAGCAAATTTCATTAAACAAGGTGATATCACCAAATTTAATAATTTAAATATAAATCAAACAAACGATCTTTGGGATGGTTTAAAATCACGTAAGTTTGAAACCAATATTATTATTATTATTATTATTATTATTATTATTATTATTATTATTATTATTATTACTATGTATATTAATCTCAATTTCTATTTCTTATAGATGATTACGATAAATTTTGGTCAGTAAATAAGAAGTTTATACCAAGCAATATTAAAGAATATAAAAATATACCAATTAGATTAATAATAAATTACAAACCACCAATTCAAGAATTAATACCAGCAATTGATGAAAATTCAAATGAATTAACTTTGGAGGATTTATTTACAAAAATACCCTATGATTCATTTTCAAGTTTTTTAAATTATAGTAGCAGTAACAGTAATAATAACAACAATAATAACAATAATATGTCACCACCATTATCACCAAGTAGTAGTGATAGAAATAATAATAATGACAATGTAGAAAATAGTATAGAAAATTCATTAAATCAAACCAATATATCGTCACCAGATTCACAAAATTCAAATCTACTTCAGTTTATAAATTCTGGTGCAAAATTTAAAATCCAAGGTATTGAAACATCACTTAAAACTCCTGCTGTTTGGTTATACGAACATTTTGCATGTCCTGATAATTTCTTGTATATTGTTTTAATTGATCCATCACAACCAAATAATAATAATAATAATAACAACAATAATAATAACTATTAAATAAAAAAATAGTATTTATAGTGTATTATTGTTATTAAAATTGTATTTTTTAAAATTGTTTTTTTTTCTTTTTAATGCGAAATATTGATATTATTATTTTATTATTTAAATTATTATTTTTATTTAAATTTAATTGAATTTTTCACATGCTTTATTGAATTGGTTTCTAAATACAAAAAAAAATACTATTTCAAAGGTATTATTGAAGTTACGGACTGACAATTCTAATGCGTGAGAGAGAGTTTTTCATCTCTCTGATTCCCATATACCCCTTGACTCAGGGTCAACATGCCACTCCCCTTTCAGGTACTACCGACACCATCCCAGTAACCTCTTTTATTCCCTTGAAATAGTACAGGACCCAATGAAACCCTATCTCTAACTCCTGAGATAGTTGCCATTGCAAATTGACATATCCATGGGTCCTTCAATATTTTATATGATCTAAAACCCTTTATGAAATGTAATTTAATATTTTTTTATTTGCTATGGGACCAAACCTTAATGAAATATCATCAAAATTTCAAAAATAACATTTTAAAATGGTACACTTAATGAATGTACAAAAATATTCAAATTTATTTATTTATATTTATTTGTATAAAAACAAAAGAAAACTATAAATGGCTTGTAGTAAATTATTATTTTATTATTTATTATTTTTTATATATTATAGTTTGTTTTTGTATGTATGTTAAGATTTATTGCTGTCTTGGGAATTTCTAACCAATTCAAATTCTGAAATATCATCAAAATCATCCAATTTATTCTTTAATGATAGCATTAAATCTTCATCATCTTCTTCTGTGCCATCATTTAATTGAGTTTCTAATGCTTCAATTAATTTATCGTCATCATCTGTTTGTTCATAATTGAAGCCATACTTTGTGTTGTTATTATTTGATGAATTATTGTTATTATTATTGCTACTATTATCATTATTATTATTGTTACTATTATTTAAACCTTTATTATCATTATTACTATTTCTAATACTTATTCCAGCTAATGGATCGGAACTACTACTAATATTGCTGTTGTTGCTTGTATTTAAATTATTTTTATTGTTTTCTTCTCTTGATTTAGCTAAATATATATTTGATTGTGTTGGTAATGATGTTGAAACTGTGCTACAACTTAAATTATTGTTGCCGCTACCACCACTATTATTATTATTTGAATTAAAATTTAATGAATTTGATAAATTATAACTTTCTCTAACCAATATATTATTATTATCGTATAGACTATGATTAAATGAAATCATATGAGGTTTCTTTAAATGATCATTATGCATTGAAGGTGATGAAGATAAATTGGATGGAGATGATTGAAGTGAACCAAGTGCGAGTTCATGTAATTGTAAATCAACTTCTGATCTATAAACCATACCAAGTTTCAATGACATTTTTGTGAGTAAATTTGATTTAACACGATTAAATTCTCTCCATTCTGTGGTGTAATTGGAGGTTAACTGTTTATGTTTCAATACAAATTCTGCAGCCAAGGTATCTTTAATTCCTTGTACAGATGAACGTACCCATAGTGAAACAACAAGATCTGAAGGTTCATCATCGTAAATTGAAAAATCACCAGCATATTGAAAAACAGGATTATAAAGTACAGATTTATGTGAAGTTGTATCACGCTTTTTACCAAGATGAACAGTAACATAAGTGATTATATCAATTGGATGATCATCAATATTTATCATTTTAACTGGTAATGGTAGTACGCCAGGTGGTGTAGGTGTAATTAAAATTGAACGATCAGCAAGTATCATAAATGGTTCATAACGTATTTCCAATATTTCAATGAATAAATGACCAGTTGATTGTACCATACGTTTAGCTGATCTTAATATTTCTGTCCATTCCTCTAGATCCCTTTCATTTTCTGCAGATATTAAATAGCTTGCTTTTGATGTTGAAATTTGAAAGCAATAATCGTAGCCTTCTGCCAATGATATCTCACATTCAATTTCTATATTTACAATTTCACTTATTGCTATTACACCAGCTGGTGTTGTATCTTTTGGCGATTTATAATAGCTTAAATTATTATCCTTTAGTACGAACCAACGTTTTCTCCAACTTTTAAAATTGTGGCCTTTCTTAAACAAAAAACCACTATGTACACCAAAAGTACCTTGTTTAGATGCAATATCTTTAGCTTGTTTAATTTTTTCTGAATTATTGGTTGGTAAGAAAAATATTGATCCATTCTTTGCATCTTTTTTAACCATACCACCATCATGTCTAATCCATTTAATTTCTTTTTTAATTTCTTTTTGAAATTCAATTATATTTGATGATGTTGGTATTGGTTGAATTATTTGTTGATTGTTCCTGTTGTTGTTATTACCAATTATACTATTATCACTTGGTGAATCTTGAAATAATTGTTGATTACCAACACCACTTGTATTTACAACTTCTTGAAACTCCAATTTCAAATTGAAATCACTACTAAATCTTTTGTCACCATCAGCACCATCCAATTCTGATTTTGTAAGGACCAAAGTTGGAAATGAAAACATACCTGTATGAAAATTTGCTCTACATATTTGTTCAACTCGATAAAATGGTGTGATATGAGAAAACACAATTAAAATATCACCACGCACAATCTTTCTAACTTCAAATATAATTGTTGCATTACCAGCAGAATAAGTACGAGTTTCTTTTGTATCACCTTCAATTGGTGCACTTGTGAATATTCTAGCACCTTTTTGAGTTGCTGAATAAATATTTAAAACTGGACAAACACCAGCCTGCTTTAATGGTCCCAGGAAAAACTTTGGTAATGTAACCATTGATATCGATTTTAAAAATACAGGGCCTGGTAATAAATCTTTACCTCCAAGATAAATATCTGAAAAGTATTGTGTATATCTAATTTGTGATGGACCTGTTATACCATAATTGTTATTTGATCTCTTTACTGCGAAATATCTAGTTGCATCGTCTGCACTATCAAATAATCCACCAAATTGTAATAATGCTGATATAACTGTACCTGTTCTACCTTTACCTGCCATACAATGTACTACAACCACATTTAATGGATCCTTTTCTAACCAACTATATATTGTTTTTACAATTTTAAATAATAATCCTAATGGTGGTGCATGATGATCTGGAAATCCACACCAATCTAATACCTATAATAGTAATAGTGATAATGACAATGATGAGTATATTGTGGTGTGATGGTGATGATGAAATGATAATGTGTTATATATATATATATATATATATATATATATATATATATATATATGATACTTAGATTTTTATTGAATATATTATAATCATATTTTGTTTCGCTCAAATTATAAATTAGATAATGATCTTTATGAGCATGATTTAACATTTTTGAAACATCATATATTGAATTTCTAAATGCACTTTCAACACCATCAGCTGGAAATGACATTGCAATTACACGTTCCGTTATATAAGTTAAATCTAAATCATATTCTTCATTTTCATATCTATTTTTATCTGCTGATATGGTTTTTCTAACTGCCTTTACAATTGAATTATACATTATTTATTGATATATTGATATATTGTTGTATTTTATGAATATTATAGTATCCCTTTTAAAAAAGGTCATTAATTAATAATTATTATTGATATTTTAAAAAAACTACAATTCAAAAAGTTTTTTTTTATAAAATTTTATAAAAAAAAAAAAAAAAAAAAAACTTTTCCAGTTGTTACAGTTGCAAATTTGTATGCAAAAACTTTATTTATCAAATTTAATAATTTTAAGATTATTTGGATATTTTACAGAAGAAGTTAACAAATCTTTATAGTAAATTGGAAATGTTAATGATTCTAATGAATTTGGTAATAAAGATATTATTTGATTTAAATAATTGATATCTTCAAAACCACTAATAACTAAATTTTTAATTGATGATAATGAACCAATCGATTCTTTTAATATATTAAAATAATTTTCATTATTACCACTATGACTATTAATGAAATTAAATTCAATTTCTTTTAATGATGATGATGATGATGGTATTTTAAATTTAAAATAGTTATTTATACTATTAATTTTTAATGTTGTTAAATTTGGGGGTATATAAATTAAATTATTTGTTGAATCATAATTTGTAATTTGTAATATTAAATTAAATGATTTTAATTGTTGTGGTAATATCTTTATGATTTCTTTGTTATTAAAGTTATCTAAAACATTACAATTTAAAATACCAATTGTTAAATTTGTTAATGAACGACAAAATTTAATGATTTCTGGTGAAAATAATTTTGAATTTCCAATTATACTTAAATATTTTATTGATGTTGGTATATCAATAACTGAAATTGGTGGTGGTATACCATTAAATCCTTGTCTTGAGCAAGTAATTCTAGTTGATTCATCAAATGATAATGATTCAAATGTTTTTTCATTATTCAATATTACTGATAATAAACCTTTTGAAATATCTGGACATTTATTAAATGAAATTGATTTAATGTTATCTGGAATACAATTATCACTACCAATTATACAACCATCTGATCTATCATATGTTGTTATATTATTTAATGATGTAATTGATTTTGGAAAATGAGAGAATTTAGTTACAACAAATTCTTCATTTTTTGGAAAAGTTATTGTTTTAACAGTATCAGGTAATATAGATTCCCTATTATTACTACCACTATCTTCAATGGTTGTTTGAGAAGTACCTGTAAATCCCAATTGTTTAATATTTGTAAATTCAATTGTATGTAATTTACTATACCCATTAAAATCTTTTAATTTTAAATTTTCACTTCCACCATAAATTAATTTTTCAACCATTTCTTTTTTATTATATGTGCACATTGATATGAAATCTTTACATTCTATTGTATATTCATTATTTTGTTCAATAATCTCTTTAATTATATTATTATATTCGTTGTTGTTATTATTATTACTATTATTAATATTATTACTATTTATATTTCCCATTTTTTTGAATATTATGAAATATATTTATGGTAACGAATTATTTTTAGGTGATAAAAAAAAAAAAAAAAAAAAAAAAAAAAAAAAAAAAAAAATAAAAAAAAAAAAATTAAAAAAAAATTTTAAAAAAAAATTTTTATATTTTTTTAAAAAAAAAATATTAATATTAATTATT
>JACAFY010012962.1:0-14850 GCA_015252635.1 Dictyostelium capitatum
TCAACACCAAAAAATTTTCCAGTACGGAATAATAACAATTAAATTTCATAACCACCCCCCCCCCCCTTCCCCCCACTAATTTTTAAAAATTTTTTTTTTTTTTTTTTTTTAGGTACCATTAACTGTTGTTACAGGAGAAGAATTAGCACTCCATGAAACAAATATGCAAACACTTATTGATTTTGCAATTGCACAAAAAGCAGTATTTGCAGCATCTATTTATCACAAGAATGGTACACTCATACATCAAGATATCAATAAAGGACGTATTTTAGGTGATCCAACACAACACGCAGAAATTGTTACAATGCAATATTGCAGTGCAAACTTTGGTATCTCTTACTTTTCCGACTATATCCTCTACACAACAGGTGAATCGTGTATTATGTGCCAGGCGGCTTTAATGTGTAGGGACTACTAATTTGTGTTTTTGTAATGTGCCAATGCGACTTTAATGTGTAGGGACTACTAATTTGTGTTTTTTTGTCTCATAAATAATTTTTTTTTTTTTTTTTTGTTTTTTATATTTAGTAGTCCAATGGCTATACATTTAAATATGCATTGATGTAATATCATTATTTACTAATAGATATATACATTTATATTACTTTTATTATAGGGAATGGATTTGGTAAAGTTATTTATGGTACATCAATTCAACATTTATATTGCGAGAAATGTATGGGTCAAATTCCAATTGATTCAGGATTCATTGCAGCATATGGTTATGGTTTAACTGACAATTTTGTACCACAAGTTATTATTGGTGGAATTTTAAAGAATCAAACAGATAATGTTGTATTCAAAAAGGATTATTGTCCAGCAAATGTTACATCAATTTTCAAAGTTAATCCATTATGTGTTGATCCAAATACTAATAGTGGAAGTGGTAATAATAGTAGTTCAGGTAATAATAGTAGTTCAACAGGTATAATATCATCAGTCATTGGAATTACATTAACAATATCAATGATTTTATTATCAATTTTGTTTAATTAAATATATCACACTGAATAAATAAATAACATATATAATAATTGTAGTTTTAAATATAATATATAATACAATTCTTTCTTTATTTATTGATTTTTCTCTTTTTTTTTTAATTCATCTTTAAATATTCTCCTTATTCTCATTATTGTTTTACCCAATTGATTTCTACCATTACCATCACTACCAGTTCCCCAATAATAATCATTTGCACTATTTTCAATTATTTTTGAATTACCTGTATCTATTAATACTATAGTATTTGAGAATTAGTATTAGTAATCTAAAATACAATACATGAGTGATATTTCCCAACAATATATATACATACTAAATTTTAAATCATCATTTTGATTAAACTTTTCATAGCAAATTTCAAACATTATTTGATCTTTTACTTGATCCCAATCATCTCTTTTTTTATATATTGGATGGTCTAAACGTCCTAATCTTGCACTGTCACTTGCTGTTCTTGCATTTATAATTTCATTCATGTATGGTGTATTTTCATATTTCATTGATTGAAACGCAGTTTCTGAATTTTTATATAAATGACCTTTATAATAAAATTTATAATATGAAAAATTACTAAAACAACCATATGAATCTGTTGATTTATAAAAGTAAATTGTATTATCTGTATTATCTGTCATTCTATTTTATATTATTTATTTTAAACTTTATAATATCACACCATCTTTAAATTTTATAAAACATAATAATAATTTTTTTTTAATTTCTAATTTTCATTCTCATATTATTCTTTTAAATTTTTTTAAAAAAAAATCAATATAAAACAAACTTAGCAATATATAATCCGAAGTTATCTCAATTTGTATAAAAATTTCCAAATTTGAGTCCATATATATTTATTTAATTTAAATATTAATAAATTAACAGCCTATTCATTTTACAAGAAACTTTAGAATTCTGGCGCTTTTTTTTTTTTTTTTAATTTTTTTAAATTTTTTTTTTTTTAATGATCGCAACGGATTAAAAATTTTTTTTATTTTTTTTTTAACCGCAGTCATAATTAGTAATAAAAATATATTTTATATATATATCTATTTTATATATCTATTTTTATTGTATATAAATTAGATATTTTGTATAATAATAAATTAAAAGATGGGAATTACAGTATTAGAAATTAATAATTTTAAATCATATAAAGGATATCATGTAATTGGCCCATTTAAAGATTTCTCATGTGTTATTGGTCCAAATGGAAGTGGTAAATCAAATATTATGGATTCAATTATTTTTGTATTAGGTCATAATTCATTACAAATTAGAGGTACAAAATTAAGTGAATTAGCAAATTCAAGTGTACAAGCTGAACAAGCCAACAAAAATAATAATAACAACAACAATAATAATGAATCAGAAGATAATTCAACGTTTGTTGCAATTAATATTCAACATTTAGGACAAAATTTTAGATTTTCACGTAAAATTGTTGGTAGTGGTAGTAATTATTATTTTCAAGGTGATTTGGTATCAGCAGATCAATATCAAAAACATTTAGTTGAATTAAAGATTAATGCATCAACTAAAAACTTTTTCATTTTTCAAGGTGATGTTGAAACATTAGCAACACAAAGTCCAAAGCAAATTACAGCATTCATTGAAGATTTATCTGGTAGTAAGAAATTAAAACCCGAATATGATAGATTACATGCAGAAGCTGAAAAAGCAGAAACCATTGTACATACTGCATATAGTAAACGTAAAGCAATATCACATGAAAAAGAACAATATCGTGATCAATGGTCTGAAGTTAAATTATATCATTCACTTCAAAATAGAATATCCAATTTAAAATCTGATCAACAATTATCAAAAATCTATTTCACAACTAAAGAGATGGTACGTGAACAAAAACAACTAGTTGAAATTGATCAACAAATAGAAAAGTTAAACGATAAAATCAATCCATTATCAGAACAGTATACAGCTATAAATAAATCACAAGCATCCATACATAAAGAATTGGTAGCAGTTAATGAAGAAATTTCAAAATTGGAGAAATCTGAAAAAAAACCATCACGTGCTAAACAAGATCGTCCAGATGTAAATTTTTTACAAGAGAAAATAAAGAAAACTCAAGTGATCATAAAAAAAGTTGAATCAGAGAATGAACGTGTTGTATTGCAAATTGAAGAAAATGAAAAGAAATTAATTACATTGAATGAAGAATTGGAACAATTGACATTGGAAACTACAACATCATCAGCAGAAGCAGAAAAAGATTCAACCATATTGGAACATATGAAAGAATATTCAGATTTAAAGTTACAAGTTGGTAAAGAGACATCAGTTATTCAAGCAGAATTAGAAGAATTAAAAGCACAACAAATATTGGATAAAGATCGTTTATCAACAATGATTGATCGTTTAAAAGAATTTGAAGAGTCACAAGAAAAGTTACAAGATCAATCAAATAAATATACTGCACATATTACAGCAGAACAAGAACAATTAAAGAAATCAAAAGAACAATTAATATTGGAACAAGAACAATTGACATTAGTTTCATCAACATTAACTAAATCAATTGATGATACAAAATCATTGGATGATTCAATTGAAAAGTTACAACAAACATTATCAAATATGAAATTATCAAAGGGAGATAATGAAAGTAAAATTAGATTTAATCAAGTTGTTGTCAATTTAAAAGCTCATTTTCCAGGTGTAAAAGGTAAATTATTAGACTTGTGTGAACCATCACAACGTAAATATGATACTGCATTATCTGCAACAATTGGTAGATTTGCAAATGCAATTGTAGTTGATAGTGATGCTACAATGATGTCATGTTTACGTTATTTAAAATCCGAAAAGCTATGTGTTGCAACTTTCCTCAGTTTGGGTGGTTCACTTAAAACCAAACCATTAATTCAAGATTTTGATAAATCCAAATCTGCTAAACTACTCTATGAATGTATTACATTTGATAAAGAAATTGAAGATGCTATACTATTCACTATTGGTAATACAATTGTTTGTGATAATTTCACTGAGGCCATTAACTTTTCAAAGGAAGATCGTCGTTTTAAAGTTGTAACAATTGAAGGTACAAAAATTTCAAAAGCTGGTGTTATTTCAAGTGGTGGTGGTAATGCTGCTGGTGGTAAAGGTGCTGGTGGTTCACAATGGGATGATAAACGTTTTTCAAAACTTGAAAAAGAATTGTCTGAATGTTTAAACCAACGTAAAAGAATTGGAGATACCAATGAAATGTTTAATCAACGTCAACGTCATACATCGCAAGTACAAGATTTACGTTCTGCAATTGGTGTTTCAAATGGTAAAATTAAAATGCTTCAAGGTAGATTATCAACAACCACAGTTGAATTGGATAATGTAACAGCATCAATTGAACAATTAGCACCGGAATTAGATGCATTAAATAATAAAATTGATCAACGTTCCACTAGAATATTAGATATTCAGGATCAAATATCAAATGTTGAACAAACTATATTCAATGAATTTGCACAACGTGTTGGTATCACAAGTATTAAAGAATATGAAGAATCTAGATTAGCTGAAATGAATAGAAAACTTGAAAGACGTTTGTCAATTTCATTGGAAATTTCAAATATTCAATCAAAATTACAATATGAAAAAGGTAAAGATAGAGACACTGATCTTGCGTTGCTTGTAGAGGATTTAAATGAAACTCAAGAAAAGTTAAAACAAGAATTGGAATTATCAACAAAAGAAAATGAAGTTAAACAACAAGTCAAACAACAACTTGAACAATTGAAAGTAACACGTGAAGAGAAAAATGTACAAATCGATCAAATGGGTAAAGAAATTAGAGAAATTCGTTCAAAAGTTAAAGCATTGGTTGGTACATTAACAGATGTTGAAAAATCAAAGATCACTCATGATTTCATTATGACTACACTTCGTGGTGATTATCATAAAATTTTAATTGAAACTAGAAATGAAAATATTAGATTACCAATTATTGAATTTAATGGTAAACAAGTTACAGATGAAGAAGAGGAAGAAGAAGAAGAGGAAGAAGAAGAAATGGATGAATCAAAAGATGGTGAATCAAAACAACCAAAATCACCATCAAAAAAGAAAAGTACACCATCAAAGAAGAAACCATCAAAAAGAAAAAGAGATGGTGAAACTAAAGAACAAGATAGAGATCAAGAAAATGAAGATATTTATAATGATGATGATGATGAAGATGAAGATATATTTGATGAAGTTGATTTAACAATGGATAAAGTTAATTTATTAGATTCAATTATTAAAGATATACCAGAAGAAGAAACCAAAGAAAATGTATTTTCAGTTTATGAACAGGAAGCTACCATTAAATTTAATTTTACATCAATTGATAAAAAATCATTAGAAGATCAATCATCATTGGCAAAATTATTGAAAAAGAAAGAATTGGATATTGAAGGTTTGAAAACTTCCATGGCAAATATTGTACCAAATTATAAAGCATTTGAACATTTAATTGATGTTGCAAAAAGAATGAAAGCTGTTAAAGAAGAATTAAGCATTGAAAGAGCAAAAGCAAAATCAATTATTGAACAATTCAACACTGTTAAAACCAATAGAACTCAATTGTTTTTAAAAGCATTTAAAAGAATATCAAAACATTTATCAACTGTATATGGTCATTTAACCAGAGATATTAAAGCACCACATTATAAAGGTTCAGCTCATTTAGCATTGGAAGATACTGAATGTCCATTCAATGCTGGTGTTAAGTTTTCTGCAATTCCACCTAATAAACGTTTTCAAGATATGGAACAATTATCTGGTGGTGAAAAATCAATTGCTGCTTTGGCATTCTTATTTTCAACTCATTCCGCTAAATCAACTCCATTCATTATTCTAGATGAAATTGATGCCGCTTTCGATACTGATAATGTTTTTAGATTGGTACGTTACATTCGTCAAAAAGCTTCAAAAGA
Organism: Dictyostelium capitatum; assembly: GCA_015252635.1. NCBI lineage: Eukaryota > Evosea > Eumycetozoa > Dictyosteliales > Dictyosteliaceae > Dictyostelium > Dictyostelium capitatum. The sequence goes on from JACAFY010012962.1 coordinate 5,946, forward strand.
TTTACAATTCCTTGTCATTTCATTGAAAGAACAATTCTTTATCCATTCAGATTTGTTAATTGGTATTTGTCGTGATCCTGATTTCTCCTCGAAACCACTTCATCTCTACATTGAAAATTATCCTGATCCAGAAGAAACAATTGAACTCCTTAGAAAAGGTGAAGATGAAACTGAAGCTGAAATTAAAACTTCAGAATCATCTGGTACTTCATCTGAAGATGATGATACATCTGGTAGTTCAAGTAGTGAAGATGATAAATAATGTGTTTTTAAAATAGTAGTAGTAGTAGTTAAATAAACAATAAACAATAAAAGATATTATATTTTATTATACATGGTGTGTTCGTTTATTTATTTATTTATTTATTTATTTATAGAATGAATGAAACATTTTAGCAACAATTCTTTCAAGGTATATGTAAATATCTTCTAATAATAATCCAAATGATGCCAAGATTATTGGATGAGGTTCATGGTTTTACAAAGATTAATAGTAGTTAAATAAACAATAAAATAAACAATAAAACAATAAAACAAAAAGATATATTATTATACATGTGTGTTTATTTAATTATTCATTATTCGTAATTTAATGATAAAGGTAATGAAGGTGGTGGGTAAATTTTAATTAAAGTTACTTGAATGAATGAAAGAATTGTTGCTAAAATGTTTGGAAGGTATATGTAAATATCATCTAATAATAATCCAAATAATGTCCAAGATATACCACAAAGAAGCGAAAGGAATGCAACACCGACTAACATACCTTCACTATTTTTAGTTTGAATTACAGTTGATATTTTTTCAAGTGGTGATGCAAACATTAATACACAAACAACACTAGACATAAAACCTAATCTACTAATTCTAGTATCCATATCATTATCTGCTGTACCAATATAACTAGTTGATATTATACCAATACCTAATACACAAGATATTAATATTTTTTGAATATAATCTCTTGAATGTGATCCAGAATACACATAATAATTATATACATAATAAATTGAAAACATTAATCCAATTGAGTTTACAAATAACATTGTTGTATTACTTGTTAATAATGCATATGATACCCATAAAAAACAATTTAATAATGATGATATAAATTGAATACCTGCAACTTGTCCAATACTTTTTCTTTCTATAATCGTTCTAATTTTAAACCTGTGAGATAATGATTCAGTTAATACCATACATGTCACATCATAAGTACACACATTACTCAATATTAACAAAAATCACGACCTTACATTGGCATAATAAATAATGTAATTGTTATAACTGTTGCTGAAAATTGAACAAATGTCATTAAATTTTCATTATGATAGTTATTATCATTTTGCATTTTTTCCTCTATTTCCTCTATACAGTTACTCTCTATGAGATATTTAAATTATTAAAGCATACAGTGATGTTAAATTAATTTTTTTTTTTATTTTTTTTTGAATTTTAATTTTTTTCATTTTTTTTATTTTTTTGTTTTTTTTTCAGATCGTAATTTCATACAATTTTTTTTTTTTATAAATTATTAGCGTCAAATGATTTTATGGGGAATAAATAATGGAATTCAATGGAATAAGAAGTTAAGTTCATATGATTTCAGTGATACAGGTAGAGGTGTTATTACAGATAGTGATATATCAGTTGGTGAAATTTTGATTGAAATACCTTCAAAATATTTAATTCATTCAAGATCAAAATTTTCAATTGATTGTTTAAATATTCAAGTACCGAATAAAAATAAGAATAATAATAATGTACAACAACAACAACAACAACAACAACACTCATTATATAAACCATTTCATAATTGTATAAATCAATTTAATTCAAAACAAAGAATTTCAACAATATTAATAATTGAAAAATTATTAAAACAAAATTCAATCTGGTTTGATTATATAAGTATGTGTGAACTAATTTATATATATGTACATTATTGCTATTAATAAATAAATACTTATATTATTTGTTTTTATGCATACAGATGATTTACCAAATGATTATAGCATAACATCAAATTATGACGATATTGAAATCAGTAGTTTGAAATACCCAATTTATATTGAAAAAGTAAATAAATTAAAAAATGAAAGAATATCAAGTTTTAATGGATTCAAAGAAATATTATTAAAAAATTATGAAAATGATATAGAAAGAGTAATATTTGAAAATGATTCAGTTACAATTAAAGTATTAGATTTAATAAATGAACAATTATATAAATGGTGTTGGGGTACAATTCAATCAAGAACTTATTTTTATGATAGAAATATGAAGAGTGGTACAACCACAACAACTTCAGCAACGGAAACTGATAAAGATGATTGCACATTAGTCCCATTAGCGGATTTATTTAATCATTCATTAAATGTTGAGACAGAATCAAATTTTAATGAATTAAAAGATTGTTATCAAGTAATTACAAAAACATCATTTAAAAAAGATACACAAGTATTTATATCTTATGGAAAACATTCAAATTTTACATTATTGAATTACTATGGTTTCCTAATAGAGAATAATAATCAAGATTCAATTCCATTACATCAAGATGATGCTATACCTTTGGATTGTATTAGTGGTGGTGGTAGTGGTAATAATGATGATAAAATATTATTTGAAAAGAAAGTACAGATATTATCAAATTTTGGGTTATCTATTTATGGTGAAAATAGTAAATTCCTTGTATCAGATATTGATAAAGAGTTACCATTCTCTTGGAATTATTTATCAATTTTAAAAGTTTTATTTATGAATAAATTTGAAATATCAAATCAACTAGAATTCAATTTATTTCATTGTGATAAACCAATTACTCGTGAAAATCAAGTAAAGGTATTAAACTTTTTAACAAATCTTTCAAATTATCAATTTGAATTTTTTAGTAATGCACATTCAGCCATCGATGAAAAGTGTTCGTTAAATACAAAATCTCAAATTTCATATTTATTAAATAGAAATATTGAAATTTGGGAATATTGTAAACATTGGTTAACCGATCAATATAATCTGTTAAATGAAATTGATAATAATAATAATAATAATAATAATAATAATAATAATAATAATAATAATAACAACACAACAAAATCAAAACAAATTAAAAAGAAAATCAAAAAATAAATTTTTAAAATAATGTTAATAAGTTAAAATTTTACAATTGATTATAAATCAAATAAACAAGTTTTGTTACAAAAAAATATTTACAGTTTGTATTTTATTTATTATTTTTGGTTGGTGTATCTGGTGAAATATATAAATTTTTGAATCTAGTTTCAATTAAACTTGGTTTATCGGTTTGATCTTGAATATGTGCACTAGTTTTATCAAGATCAATTTCAATGGTTTTAAGCATTTCTGTTGCCGCTTTTTCTTTGTTTTCAATCTTTGATACCCTTGATAAATCTATGAAAATGTATTTTGGTTTAGATTCTTCTTTGAGTTTGCAAATGTGACGAATTTTTAAATCATTATGAAGGTAACCATTATTTGAAAATGTTGAGCATGCTTCTTTTGACAACTTTTTAAATCTTTCTTTATCTTCTAAATCTTTGCTTGAAATTGGTTTAATGTATGGCATTAACAAATATGATTTACCAGCGTATTCTCTAACAACTGTTTTAATAGACCAAATTTCATTCCATAATGATGATTCTTTTTCAATTTCCAATTTACCACTTGAGTGAAATGATTTTAACACCAATGGATCACCTTTTTTTGTAATTGCAAACCAGCAAAAACCATCACCACCACCACCCAAGTTTTTAATTAAATACAATTCATCAAGTAATGAATGATCCAATAAATCTAAATCGGTCATACCTTTTTTAACTTCAACTTCAATTTTCTTTGCCTTTCCTCCATTTTTACTTAAACAAATTGGCATTTTCATTCTTGATTCTTCTTTTCTAACATCATTATGGCATTGTTTCATTTTTAACAATGCAGAACATAACAACATAAAAAGTTTATTTGGTTCACAACTATTAACAATTTCTGAACCATATAACACTCTTTCCAATTTTAAGTTTGATTTAGTTGCTGTGTTCATGATTCTTAATGGTATTTTTTCATCAGCGAATGATTGTGGAAGTTGTTTACCAGCTGCTAAATCAATAGAATCAACTGTGTATAAAATTTGAGTGTGTGTAAAATTTGATAAAATTGAAAATGCCTCTATTTTTGAAAACAAGAATGATAAACCCATTAAATAATCGAATACTTGTCCAATTGTAGATGGTTCTACCATTTCTTCGTACTTTTTTTTGACTTCAATGGCCCCAATGTAATCGTTGTTGGATTTTATAACCCAATAATCTGGTCGTAAACCAGCAACAAATGTTTCAAAAAGAAGTGAGAGCTGACCTTTAAGACCACATATTTTAATAGCATCTTTAACTAACGCTTCAATGTATTTATAAAGTTGACTTTCATTTCTAATTTCAAATGAATTAGATCCTTCTAATACATCTAACAATGATGATTCCTCACCACCATATAATTGTAAAAATTAATCAAAATTTGGTAACAATTCAAATTCACCTTTTTTCAATTCACATCCATCATGAATTGATATCGATGTTGATGTTCCTTTCATAAGATTACACTTTGGGAAGTTTTTGATAAGATCTTGAATTTATAACAAATGTTAGTACTCATAAATTAATTTTAATAACTAATAGACCATGGAGCATTTTATTAGTACTTACACCTAATAGTTCTTTTCTCTTCTTTTTCTTTAACTTCTTGATTTTCTCTTAATATTTTTTGATAATCCATTTTCAATAAAATGTAAAGGTAATGTGTAAAGTATAAAAAAAATATAAAAAATAAAAAAATAAAAAAAAAATTTATTGTTGGAGCAATTAAAAAAAATTTCAATTTCTGTTTGTGAAAAAATTCGTCGTACAATACCTTTTCTTTATAAAACTATTTGCATATAAATTTTTATATTTTATTATTTAAAATAAAGATTCATTTGGAAATATTAATAATATTCAATGAAAAACAAATAAATAACAATAAATAAAAAAATAAAAATAACATAAAAATATCTGGCTTGATATTTTTTAAAAAATAAAAAAAAAAAATTTCTTACGGTTATTATTTTTTGAATTTTGTATCATTTCTCTTGGCACAATAATAAATAAAATGAATAACGAAATATCATTTTGGAAAGTGATACATAATAAATATTTATTTAAAAAGATTATTCATCATATTCATAAAGATTATATTAAATATAATGATATCAATAAAATACATAAAAATAATAGAATAAAATTTAAAAATATTCATTCATTAGAATGGATGTTAAAATATAAACAATACAATCTATTAAAATGTAAATTAGAAAATAATGAAAATATAACTATTGATGTAAAATCAATTCAAGTTTTATTTGGTTCATTTGAAAAGAGTATAAATTGTAATGAAACTACATCAACACTATTGGAAATTTTAATATCATTATTGGATAAGAAAAGAATTGAATTTGAAATATGTGATTTATCAAAAATGGCAATAACCTATAATAATTTAATGGTATTTAATTTATTGATAAATGAACCATACAACATTCAAGTGTATCCATCAATTTTAGAAAATACAATTCATTATTCAACCGTATCAACTTTAGAGTATATATTAGAATTACAACTTAAATCATATGGATCAATAATAATGACAGATGAATTGAAATCAAAATCACTTTTATTAGCTTCAGAAAATAAAAATCATTATGAAGAAATGATTAAATTTATTTTATCAACAACAGCAACAACAACAACAAGCAGTAACTATACTAAATATGGTCAATTATTTAAAGCTGATATAGTACATAATCGAATTGACTTAAAATTGGTATTGTCATTAAACTGCTTTCAAACTAAAAATACATTATTTGATTTAAATTTAATTTTAAATAGAGATTTGAATACAAATTTCAACTCTTTCAATTTAAATTTACCATTTGATCAATTATCATTTTTAGTAAAAGTATATTGTAAATATATTATCAAGGATCTAGACAAATTGTATATATTTAATAAAGAAATGAATAAAATTACTGAAAAGTATTCTAATAGTGGCAATGGTAGTGGAAATGGTGATGTGAATGGAGGTGGTGATGGGAATGGTTGTGGAAATGGTATTTCAGAAAACAAATTAAAAGAATTACATAGATTAATGTTAATAATAATACAAGATAATTTATATATGCCATATATTTATAAACAATATATTATTAAATATAAAGAAACTATAAATGAAGTTCATTTAAATGATGGTACAGGTTTAATTTCTTTAAACGATAATTCAAAATATTCAAACTTTTTAAATTTGTTTAGATTCATTTGTTGTAATCCATATTATCATATATATAATAATTCAAAAGAGAATATCACATTAATTAAAGAATCATTAAATAAAAATAATCTAAATAAATTAGAATGGTATCCAATTTTTGATCAAATTGTTCATTTTAATGGTAAATCAATGGTTATTAAAGATAAAAAACAAATTGATTGGTTTTTTAATTGTAAAAATAGATTAATACAATCACTTTTTTATGAATATACTTGTGGAATTGAATTTAAATCAATTGATTTATTAGAATACATTTATTCAACTAGTTGTGGTTTATTAAATGTTAAAATTAATTTACCAGATAAAAGTAATCCAACTCCAGTGTTGAACAAAGAATCAATTAGAAGTTACTTTATTAAATCAATTAATCAATTAAATTTCAAAGAATTGGATATTATTTTCAAAATTTGTTCAACTGATCAAAACTTTAAATTTTTTGATAATATAAATTTAAAATTTGAATTATCATTAGATAAAAGTACAACTAGTCAAGAATTATTAAATTATTTAAATAATAATAATGGTTTTAAATATTTTTCAAAAGAATTATTGGTTAAATTATTTAAAGAATTATTTAAAACATTGAAAATTAATGAAATTAAATTAAATTTTAATTCATTTTCAACAGATACACTTTCACAATTATTTGAAAAGTCTGTAATATCTTTTGATATAGATTTATTAGAACTTTTAATTTTAAATGGTATTGATTTAAAATTAAAATCATTTAGTAGTTCAGTAAATACAATTATAAATTCAAAGAAATACCAATATTTAACAGATTATGTATATAGTATAAATGGAATAACTCAACGTAATTTTAGTAAATCATGTAAACTACAATTAATTTCAATTATAAATGGTTTAGTTGGTAGATGTATTAATAATAATATGAAATATTATGAAATTTTAATCAATTACCTATTCAAAGAATTAATTTCATATAAAAATATTGAAGTTGTAGAAATTGATCAATTGTTTAGTTTATTTAGTGAAAATTCAATCAATATCAATCATTGTTTGTACAATTCATTATATTATTTACATATTAAAGATATTAGATTAACAAAATACATTTTATCAATTCCAAATGTTAATCAAATAACTGATGGTCCAATCAATTTATATTATACAAGTTTAAAAAACGGAAATATTGATCTTGGAAAGTATTTCAATACTTATTTATTTTCATTTGATTATATTTTTAAAAGTAATAATTCATTTGAAATTTTATTAAATCAATTAGTAACTCAACTATCTCATTGTGTGGATGAAAAATTAATGAAAAATACAAATTCAAAATTAGATTCAAATTTAAAATATTTTTTAGAAATTAAAAGAACAGATTTATTCTTTGGTGAATTAGATTTTATAAATCAACAAATCAATTATCCAAATAGTAAATCAAATGTTGATAAAGTTAATTATATTGGTAATAAAGAATTTCCAATTGGAAATTGTTCATTGGTATTTAATTCACCATCAACTGATATTATAAAGAATTTTGGTGAAATTCCAATTTTAGTACCTTATCAAAATTATCCAATTGAACAAGATTCTGATAATGCATATTCATTTCCAGTTATAATAAATTCATTTGAATATTCAAATACTACAATGGATTCAATATGTCGAGTATTAGATGTAGATGAAATTCAAACATTTTTATTATATGATTTCAACTTTTATAAAGAAAGAATTCATGTTGAAATATTATCAAATTGTGTAAAATTGGGTATATATGATAAAGTTTCATTTATATTGGATCATTTCAAATGTAAATCATTTAATAAAATTTTAATAGAAGGAATTAAAGAAACAGTAAATTTTGATTTTAAAAAACAATTGATCTCAAATCATTTTAATATAATTAAAAATCCACATTTGGCTGTAATTAAAGAATCAATTAATGGTCAAAACAAATTTATTCAATTAATTTTACCATTTATTAAATCTGTTATTGATTCTGGTTATTTATTATATGGAAGATTGTACCCTAAAATTAATATAAAAGAATTTAATAGTAATGAACTTTATAGAAATGAATCAATTATTAATATTGTTTCAAGATTGTTTGCGTATGTTTTGGGTAGATATTATATTCTTTCAGATATAAAATTACAACAATTATATAATGATTCATCAATTGAATTATTAAATACATTAAATCAAAAAGATGTTCAATTAATTATAGATTCAAAAATTAAAAATAATAAAGAAAAATGGTGGATAAGGTTACCATTATCAAATAAAGATAATCTACTAATTGATTATCAATTTGATACATATAATATTTTCAATTATCATTTTTCATATGGTAATATTCAAAATTGTCAATTAATTTTAAAACATTATTCATCAACAAAAGTACAATTTAAAATTACAAAATCAGTTTTATCAAAAACAATTTCATTTCATAATATTCATATAATTTTATATTACTTTGATTTGTTTATAAAAAATGATTCAGATTTATTTGATCATTTAAAACAATTACTCTTAGATCATAATGATTATAAATATTATAAAT
>JACAFY010012973.1:0-10393 GCA_015252635.1 Dictyostelium capitatum
AATAAATAATTAAATAATTAAATAAATAATTAATAATAGTTAAAACTACTACCACTTATTGATAGTATGTATACTTTATCATGTATTGTGTATATCACACATATATACATAAAAATATATGTGAAATTTAAATAAATAATTTTATTTTTTTAAAATTTCATCACAAACCCTCACTTTATCTAAATTAATCTTTATAACAACACACTCTATAATAATAATATTTTTTTATTATTTCACACCTTTATGTTTATTGTTTTTTTTTATCAAAATTATTTCTATTTACATATATATAAAATAAAATATTAAATATTTAATTTATTATACAAGCAAATAAGTAATAATTATTACCATTTTATTTATTATTATAATTTCAATTACAACAACAAAAATAAAGCACATACACATGCAATAACAAATAATAACACTAAAATTATATTATTTTTTGTATTTTAATTTTTTTTTTTTTTTTTAAAAACTTTATTTGGTTCTAGTAGAAATAATAATAATAATTAATATAATACTATAAAACACATAGATTTACATTGTTAACACAAAAATCCATTTTTGAATTATTGTTAATACCTATATGTATGTTTGTGTACCCTTTTCAATTAAAATATACATGTTTTTTTTTTGGTTTTATTAAATTCTTTTAAAAAAAAAAAAAGAATGTACATTCAAAATATTAACACATTAATTCTTTTTATTTATAATAAAACCAATAATAAATAATAAAATGAAATATTCATATATAGAAAATTTTAATAAAAGTAAAATGGTATCTCAAGGTAACAATAAATTAATTCAAAAATATAGTTCAGATTTTTCATATTATTTTAATAATCAAGAATTATCAGATATAATAATACAAGTTTCAGAAAATGGTTATTTAGATCAAGATTTTACAGCAACAATGAAACCAATTCTCATTAAATCAAACGAAAATATTAACAACAACAACAATGGTAAAAAGAAAACATTTGAAGAAGTAGTTGAAATTATAAATCAACATCCACAACTTTCACGAGAAAATTCATCATCATCATTAAAGAATAGTAATGGTAATGAAGATGAAATAGAATATTTTTATACACATAAATTTGTATTATCAGCAAGATCACCAGTATTTATGAAAATGTTATCATGTCAAATGATGGAATCTTCATCAGTAATAATTACATCTCATTTTCCAAGGTCAATATTTTATATAGTTTTAAAATTTTTATATAGTGGTAAAGTTGAAATGAATGCATCAAATGTACTGGATGTATTAGCATCAGCAGATTACTATCAATTGGAAGATTTAAAAGATTTTTGTGGAAAATTTTCATTGCAAACTTGTATAGATGGGGAATTGGATATATGTAGAGTGTTACATGCTGCAGAACAATATGGTCTTGATAAAATTAAATCAATGTGTTTAGATTACATTTCACAACATTCAATGGATATACTTTTACAAAGTCCAAATTGGCATTTAACTTCAGAAGAGAATTTATTGGCTATATTAGATCAAGATAATTTACGTGTACCAGAAGTAGAGATATTTGATTCATTAGTTCGTTGGGCAGAAAAACAATATGCAGTACTCAAAGATTTACAACCAGAATATTATAATAGTCAAGGTATAAGAGAAGAATTTTTAAAGAAAAAACTATCACGTCCATTGAAATCCATTAGATTTGCATCAATGTTTCCACATCAATTATCAATGCATATTGAAAAAACCGGCCTAGTTGATAAAGATATACTTTATGAAGCATATAGATATGTTGCAGCACAAATACCAGTTTCAACTTCACCACAATGTTGTGAATTAAGAAATGGGGTTAGGGAATTTACAATGCAATCAAATGGTGATACCAATGGTTTACTTTATTGGTTTGGTACTTTAGAAGATATGGATGATTATGAATCACCTGTTACCGTTAGAAAAATTATAAATGTAACTTCATCAACAATGAGTATTGGTTACCCACATCCGTTTGCAGGTAGAGAAAACACAAATATGTACACAGATAAAGAAGAAAATTCATATTTTTGTGTGGATTTAAGTGAAAAATATGTAATTTGCCCATCTTACTACTCAATGAGATATGGTGGCGACAGTCAAGGTTCAATTTATGCAGCACCAAAGAATTGGCAGCTACTTGGTAGTTTAGATGGTCAAGAATGGACTTGTTTACGTGACCATGTTGATGACTGTTCATTGAAAGAAGGTTATGGTATTGCAGGTTGGGAAGTTAAAAGTATTCATTCTTATCGTTATTTAAAAGTATTACAAACTGGTCCAAATCAACGTGATGGAAATGAACTTTGTGTTTGTTGTTTTGAAGTTTATGGTAGATTGGTAAATCTTCAAGATAATAGTGGAAGTTTAAATAGTTGTGGTATATATAATATAGATGATGATGATGATGATAGTAGTAGTGAAATGAAAATTACAAATACAAATGATGATGATGATTCATCATTAAGTAGTAGTGACGAAGATGAAGAAGATATTGATCAAGATATTAATGAAATTGAAAACAATGAATAATATTCATTAATATATATACATAGTAATAATACAACAACAACAACAACAACAACAACAAACTAAATCGATAATAATAGGGTTGTTTTTTTAATTAAATTCAATTTCAACAAATATACATATATAAATTTAAATAAAAATGTCTATATTTACAAAATTATGTTTTATCTTTTTATTATTACTGACATTATTATTATTATTATTTGTTGCTATCCTTATCATTATCGTTATTATTATTATTATTATTGTCATTGTTACTATTTTTTAAACTTTCTTTATATTTTTGTCTTTGAACATCTAAAATTACACCCTGTCTCATTTTCTGTTTGTTTATAATTAATAAATGTATTTGTGTATGAATGGATATGAAGTGTGTTGTGAATGTGATGAAATGTATATGTGCTATTTCTCTATACCTTTCTTGCATCTTTTTGATCATAATGTATAAAATATATAAACACACCAACTGAAACTATTGTAGTTGTTAATGCTATCTTTGCAAACCTTGAGCTCATTATATTATCGGTTTTGTGTTGCTTACGAATATAAATTAATCAAAAAATGAAAAAAATTGTTAAAATAAATATCAAAGCCAAAAAAATAAAAAAAATAAAAAAAGTTGCAAAACAAATTTAGTAATGCACAATTAATTTTTTACAGGTTTTTTATTTATTCGAAATTATAGTTTTTAATGTTATATTGATCAGATATAATTGATAATATGAATTGATGATGATGTTTTGATAATAATTTATCATTTTTATGTGATAATATTGAATTTTTAATTGATTTATATGAATTGAATTCAGCAAATTGTTTAAATTGATCATCATCCAATACAATACATGCATTATTAACTAATTTGTATAAAAAATCGAAATTGGATTCTGGATCTAATTGATGTTGATTTAATTTTTGATTAATTATATTTAAATGATTAAAGAATAAATCAAATTCTCTAATTTCTAAATAGAATATCAATGTTGAATTTAAAATTTCTTCAAAGTTTGATGTGAATTGAGGTGGTATTGAATGAACTAAATCTTGAACTAACCTTTCCAATACAATATAAAATGATGAATTGAATATGAATTCATATGTATAAATTGTTGGATCTAAATATCTTAATACATCATCTTCATTTTCTCTGTATTTATAAATTTTACGATTATATAATTGTAAACGTACTGAATGATGAGATGTAATGAATCTAATTAATTTCAAAGATTTAATACCAAGATAATAAACAATATGATGTAATGTATGTTGAAAATTAAATGATTCACCAGTAATTAATAGCCATTCATTTGAAATTAATTGATATGTTGAATTAACTTGTTCAATATTAACATTTCTAACTTTAATTAATCTTTTGAATAATATATTAACCAGATATTGAATTAATTTAATTTCTTCATTACCAATATTTCCCAATTCTTTATTTAAATGACCAAGTAATAATTTTATAATTGATTGAATATCTTGAATTGAATCATTTGATGTGCAATAATATATTTCATAATCTTCATCCATATTAATTCTAAAAAATAGAGTACTATACTTCAAATTTATATAGTCACCATTTTCACAACGTAATAAAAGAAAATTGTGATTTTTAGGACCTTTATATTTTTTAAAATCATCAAAATCTCTATCTCGAAATTTTAAAATTGAGTTGAATACATTGAAATTGTTTAAAATTAATTGAATTGTATCTAATGAAATTTTATTACAAATTGAATCCAAAAATAATGCTACGGTTGCTCCTATCATTTTACTAAAATCAATTTTTAATTTTGACAAATCAATTGATGGAGTTGCACAAATACATTTAATAAATTCAATGAATAAATCATCTTCAAAGTGTTTAAAACCAGTTGAATTTAAATAATCTATTAATTTGATTAAATTTGATATTGATTGATTCTTGAAATTAAATGGTAATACATTCTCTTTATATTCACCAAAATGATTGTCAATTTTGTATAACCCAATTATTGGTTGATCACCATAAATAGTGATTGGATCGATCTGTTCAAATGAATGAAATTTAATTCCACTTTTACATTTATATTTGTGATTCTTGAATTGTTTTAATTGGTCAATATCACAATTATAAATTGCAATAGTAAATGGATAATTGTAAATTTCATTTATACGATATCTTTTACTAAAATAATCTAGATCTTTATTAATTTCACATTGAGCTAATTGAAAATTTGAAAATAATAATTTGTAATGGTGCACGAATTTAGTTTCTCCCTTAAAATATTTAATTAAATAATCCTTATTATCAGTAATTAAATCAAAAGTTGAAGTATCTTTAATTATTATAATTGGAAATCTATTTGTGGTTTTATTAAAGAGTTCCAATTTATCCATATTAATCCATTTTGAAGAGAATTTACTTTTTAACTCTACATCTGAAATTGAATTGTATACACTTTGATATTCTGATTCCGATTTAATTGAATAAATATAAATGATAATTTTCTTATCCATTATTCTATTTTGAAATTGATTATAACCAATTAAATAATATTTGATAAAATCATTTGGAATTTTTGATAGTTCTTTTTCAACTAATTCCAATTGTTTTTTTGTTTTTGTCCAAAAATATGGTAGATAACCCACTTTGTGTGAAACTTTAAAATTATCTTTATCCAATAAATATTGTAATGCTTTTGTACTATAATTTTCAAATGCATGTTTATAAACTATATCATTATTACACCCATCAATCATTTCATCATAGATTTTTAAATAATGTGAATAGAATGAATCAAATGAACAATAATGTTTGAAAATATCTTTAAACTGTAGTGGACCAACATGATTTCTATCGTAAACAAATGTACCAATATCATCTTGTAAATAATTTAATTCATATAATCTATTAATTAGATCACTTGAATGAATTTTAATAGCAATTGAATATTTGATTTTAACAATTTCATTATCATCACCATTATCTTTATCCATTTTAATAGCAGTTGATGAACCATCTGAATTTTTAAATCTTTTAATTGATGTTATTGATTTTTCAAGGGACGGTATATTATATAATTGATTATTATTTAAAATGAATTGAACCATTTCTAATTTATTCACTGGATTACTGAGTTCTGAGTCTGAATGAAAAAAATCTGAACCATCAAACGCCCATGAAATTGAATTGTTTTTAAAGTAATTTGATATTTGAATTGTTGGTGAATTTAATAATATTTCTAATACTTGTACTGATGTATTTTGAATTGCTAATTTTAATACTTTATCGGATATTGGTAATGAATATGGTTCATTAACTGCAAATTTAATCATTTCAATGTCAATTTGATAATTATTTCCCTTATAATTAAATTTATCAAGTAAAATATTTAAAATATCCATTTTAACCAATTGATCTCTTTTATATTTTAATAATAATTCTAATGATTGTTTTTTACTGTTTTGAAGTATTTCTTTATTTGCAAATTGAATTTCATTTCTTTTCATTATCTTCTTTTCATCACCAATCATATAATAACCAATTTCATTTAATTGTTCAACAATGAATAAATCTTTTTCTACTTTATTATTATTATCACCATTAATGAATTCAACACCATAATTAATTCTTTTTGAAAATAATAATATAATACCATTAATACCAATATGAACATGATCACCATTTTCTAATTTACATTTTAATAAATTGAATTGTTCATGTTTAATCATCCAATATAATGATGTTATATGTTTGAATTTCATTCTTTTATCAATACGATAATCTGATATATCATTATATTTATCCCAATCTATTGTGTGAATTTGATTGAATATTTGTTGGAATATATATTTATTATGTATAACTTTCCAAAATAATATTTCATTATTATTATCTACCATTAATTGATATTATCACTGTCACTTGCTATTATTGTATCACAGAGAAAAGTTGTTTGTAAAAAACGAAAAAATTTTAAAAAAAAAGAAAAAAAATAAAAATTAAATTAAATTTTAGATATTTATTTTTGGTAAAAAGACAAAAGCAGGATTAATAAATAATCATCAATGTCTAGTTACTAAATAACAGATAGCATCAACGTTGAACAATTAAAATATACCATAAAAAAGTAGAATATTTAAATACTCAAAGTAAATAGTAGTAGTAGTGTACAAAATTTCAATAAATAAATTAATTTTTTTTAATTTTTTTTTTTCATTTTTATTAAATTTTTAAAGGCCAACATATAAAATTCACACATATAAAAAAAGATAATATTTAGGATTTAGGATATTTTGGATTTCAGGTACATTGGAATATGAATTTAGATTATTAATTCTGTTTTTAAAATTTATGCGTAAGCTATGCCAAAATGTTGTGAAAAATGAAAAAAATAAAAAAATTGAATTTTTAAAAAAAAAAAAAAAAATTTAAAATAAATATTTTCCCAACTATTTCCCAAATAAATATACATATATAATTAAAATATGTATACATCAAAATTAATAGAATATAATGCAAAAAAGGATAACATTAATAGATGTATTGCAAAAGATTTAGTAATTACATTTCCAATGGATGAAAATCAAATACAATTAAAAAAAGAATCATATAAAAGACACAAAATTGCATCACTAGAACAAGATTATGAAAATAGTGATTTAACAGAATTTGAAAAAAGACAAGCAACATTATGTTATCCATTTAAATTTGGTGGTTTAATTGAAACACATTATAAAATTGAATCAATAGATTACTTTGATGATGATTTACAATATAATTTCAATGGTTTAAATGAAATTAAAAGAGATAAAACTGGTAAATTATTATTATCATTTAAAAAGATGGTAATTAATAATGGATTTCAAAATTCAAAATCAAGAGTTAAACGAGATATACAATTATATGGTAAATTAGATTCAACTGATAATAATTCATCATCATCTTCTTCATCACCAATTTTTAAATGTAATTTTTCATATAATACAAATGACCTACAAACAAGAATTTCAAGTGTTAAAGAATACGTATTAAATTTAAGTGATAATACATTCACAAATTATCGTCATACTTTTGCAAATTCAAATGATTATAATGACCATTTAATTAAATCATCTGGTATTGAAAGTAATGGTTTCAAAAAGATTGAATCATTTCCATTTGGGTCATTTACAATTCCAACATTTAAAGAAATTTGTTATACAGTTTTAAAAGAAATGTATTTAATTAATAATTTAAATACAATTAAAATAATTAAATCATTACCAGTAATTATATTTAATGAATTTATTGAAAGTTGTTTCAATGATGAAAAACCAGTTGGAAATGAAATAATTACAACATTATTCCTTGAACATGGATACCATAATGAATTCCAATTAGATAAATTATTAAAATCAACTATATCAAGAGATACTTGGTTTAGATTTAATTTTAGTTCAAGAATACCAGAAAGTTTATCATCACCACACTATAAAGATAATTTTTCAATTAATGTTTATGATAATTATAATTTATTTAAATATAAAGAAATACCAACTTATTTAAATGATAATGTAATATTAAAATCATCAACATCAAATTGTAATGGTAATAGTAAAATATATGGTAATCCATCAATTGTTGAAAAAGAAATATTTTTATCAAATTTTAAAAAATCAACAAATGGTATGTTTGAAGATACAAGTAAAATACCAAAATCATGTTATTTTATTGGTGGATTAATAACAGGTTGTTTAAAAGATACAATTAATTTAGAAGAATATAAAAATAGTGATATTGATATATGTTTCATTGGAAATGATTCAACTGAAGAAATTAAACAATTTATAATTGATTATTTTGGTGAATTATCAGAATTACAAAATGATGGTAAAAGTACAACAGTTCATGGTTACCATTTAACAATTTCAAAACATTATCCATATAGACATGTTCAAATTAATTTACATCAATATCATTCAATTGAAGATGTATTATTAGGTGTTGATATTGATAGTTCTTGTTTTGCATTTAATGGTATTGATACAATTGTATGTTTAGAAAGATCAATTCATTCAATGAATTATCAAGTTAATTTTGCATGTGATTTTAATTTTCAAGTAAATGGTAATTTATCATATCAATCTAGATTAGTTAAATATATGAATCGTGGATTCAATATATTTTATATTTCATCAATTGGTGTTGATAAATTTTTAAAAGAAGTTTCTGGTGCAATCAACTACGTTGATCATCCATCAAAATTTTCACCAACAATTAAACAAAATGGTTTCCCATTATTATATTCTGCAAAAGTTGATGGAAATGTATTAAAAAAGTTACAAGATTATTCAAATTCAAATAATATGGTACCATATGGAATTGAATGGAAAAAATCAAATTTTGATCAATACATTCTCACAAATTATAATAATTTATACAATGGATATTCAACACCAGATTGTAATAGATTTATAAAATGTGATAAATTTCAAGGTGATGATGATATTGATTATTCAGATTACCTTGGTTTCATATTATATGATAGATGTCAAGATACTATACAATTTAAACATACAAAATGGGATCAACATATTAAAAATCATACATTAAGTAATAATTATTGGTAATATAACAACAAATAAAATAAAATTAAATTTCATATATGTATATTATTGTTTTTGATTTATTATTATTGTTTGGTTGTTGTTTTATAATATATTTTCTCTTAATTTTTTATATTGATCAACAGCTTCTTTTGATATGATTGATACAGTTTGTGGACAACAATAATACATTGAAGTTGAAAAACCAATTGCTGCTAATGACAATGGTCTTAAATGTAAAAATTTTGGTTTTGCAATTAAATAAGGTATGACAGTAGCAAGTGCAACTGTTATTGGTGCTGGTGTTTCTTGAATTTTTAATTTAATATCATCTTGTATTTTTCTATAAATTGGACTTTCACATTCATTTACAATGATTTTTGATCCTTTTTTAATTATATTATCTGTAACTTTACATGCTTCCTATATATATATATTGTGTAGTGTGTAAGTGATATTGTATATGTAGATATATTTCCATTTTGATTTTGATTAATATGGCATATGTGTTTTGATAATCATACATTTTTAATTTCTGCAGAATCATCAGCAAAATTTATTAAACCTCTTGCTAAAATTCTAAAGACATTTTCGCTATCTTCTTTGTTATCCATTGACATATTTTATTTTGTTTATTGTAATATTACCAATGATCACTGCTTAATGTATGTTATATATGTTTTTAAATTGTAGTAATATGAAAAATTAAATTGAAAAAAAAAATCAAAAAAAATCTTTTTTTTTTTTTATATTGTGTATTATGTAAATCGATTTAAAATTTTATTATTAAATAGTTGATCTTTGTTTTTTTTTGTTTTTACTTATATTAAAACTTTTTTTTTTTTTGCAAATTAAGAAAAAAAAAAGATATTGTAGTTGTAGTATATATTATTATTGATTATTTGTGTTTTTTTTTTATCCATGAGTAAAAGTTGGAGTTGAATAGTATTCTTTACCACTAATTGGAGCACCATTTCTAAAATTGAAATTATAACATTCATTATCTCTTGCTTTTGATTTACTACCAGTTGGGTGACCCATATTATTTGTTAAAAATGGTGAATAAGATGGACATTGATCTTCAATGTTATCACCCCAAATATCATCAGATAAATGACCATTAGAATTCATTTTCATTGCAAATGATGGACTAATTTCAGAGATTATTGAATTCATTTTATATATTGTGTTTTTGTTGTTGGTTGTTGTTGATGATTTTTAAATAAATAAATAAAAAAACTAAAACTACAAGTAGTTAAACAAGGAGATCTAGAAATCATT
>JACAFY010012973.1:10403-21573 GCA_015252635.1 Dictyostelium capitatum
TTAAATAAATAAATAAATAAATAAATAATTATATACAAGTTTTTTATATTGTTATATTATTGGTTATTTGTTTGTGTTTGTTGTTTGTTTTATCGATAATATAAATTATTGTTTGTTTTTAAATTAAAATTATTGAAATAAAAAATAATTTTAAATTTTAAAAATTATTATTATTATTATTTTAAATATATGTATATATAGTTGTGAGTGTGTATATAATTGGTAGTGGGGTGGTTTAAAATAATTAAAATATTGGTATTTTCGAAAATAGATATTAACACTATATGTGGTGGTGGTGGATGATATTATTTAAAATATATGTGTGTGTTAATATGATATGTGTTTAATGGGAAATAAAATATATGTGGTTATAAAATATAATTCCGATCTGTTGTAATATGAGAATCTATTGCAATTGGTATTTTAAAAACCTAATATGTGTAATTATTTTTTTAAAAATTAATAATGATGTGATGATTAGTAAAATGTATTTAATAATTATAAATAAAGAATTCTTTGATATAAAGAGGCACACAACAGTAATTATTTGTGTGTATATTAATGTTATTATAATTATTATGCTGTTTTTGAGAAATGATAGTAATTATATAATTTCTGCTTTGTGTAATTTAACAAAAAAAAAATAAAAAAAGAAATAAAAAAATTAAAAAATGTGTGGTTCATTTGATATTGTGGCGTGTGTGTATGTGTGTGTTAATATAAAAATTTAATATAAATAAATAGTATATATTTGGATATATATACATATAACATCAATCAACACACTTTTATTAATATGTGTGGGGGGTAAAAAAAAAATTTAAATTTATTTTATTAAATTTCTACCAATACCAATGTTTTTTCTGAATTTGTGTTGCAATTTTTAAAACAACACAATGATTTTTTTTTTTTATTTATACATGGAATTTTTATTGGTAGGATATGTGTGTTTGTGCTAATTGTATCATGATGATATAAATAAATACAAACAAATACAAACAAATACATTACTACACTATGACACTTACGATATTAAAATTCGGATGTAGGTTTTGTAATATTGGTAATTTAAATATAAAATTTTTATCTCCTTGAGGTTACGATGTTTTTTCTTTTTTTTTAATTTTAGTAATATGGATTTTATATAAATAGTGGTAGTTTGAGAGTTTTGATGTGTTTTACAAAAAAAATCGATAATATGACTTTTTAATAAATAAATAAATAAAATAAATAAATAAATAAATAAATAAATAAGATGTTGTTAATTGTTTATGTTTTTGATTTAAAAAATATTATAATGACTTAAAATTTTTATGTTTAAATATGTGTTGCAAAAATAATATAAAAAAAAAATAAAAAAATATAATTATAAAATTAACAAGTTATATTTAGTAAAGTTATGATGATTGTGTGAGTGTGGTAGTAGTTATGTGTGTGTGTGAGTGTATGTGTTCGTATTTGTGAGTGAGGTCATTGTACATACAATTACACAATAAAAAGATAAATATAATTGTTATTTTTAATTTCTATATAAATAAAATTAATCTGTGAAAATATATAAAGTTTTTGCACACACCTTTTTTCATCTTTTTTTTTTTTTTTTTTTGTTATACTATCATATACATATACTCACCAAATTATTGTCAATAACTACATAGTCAAAACATGATATAAAAAGAAACTATATGAAAAAATAATATTGACAAAAAAGGGGTGTATAAAATTGTATAAATATAGTTTTTTTATACAATAGTGTATGTGTGTTTGTGACGTATAGAAATGTGTGTTAAAATTTTTATTTTTTTTTTTTTTTTTTTTATTGAAAACCACCTCAATATAAATTATAAAAATTTTCATTTTTTTTTTTTTTTTTTGTGTGTGAAATTTCAAACTTCTTAAACACACACTTACACAAGATGATGAATATTGAATTCACACAAATTTATGTGATATACAACTTTTATGATATTGATGTGTACATAGATGGCGATGAGTGGAGTTATCTGTGTGTGTTTGTATGTTTGTATGTTTGTATGTTTGTGTGTTTGTTTTCCATTTATATATATCATAAAATTATGAAATTTAAATTAAATACCAAAATGTATATATATGATAAAAAAATGGAAAGTAAACACAGATACAACCATATATTTTTTTTTTTTGATATCATCAATTAAAACCGTGTCACAATTGAACATTATATTTTTTATTTTTAAGCTCGTAATTTTTAACTTTTTTCGACCAAAAATTATATGAAAGAGAAATTTCTCTTTCTTCCATGGGATTCCAGCTCGTTATGATATTTTTTAAATATTTGTACCAATACTGGTCGTTACATTTAGATATCTATTTTTCTTTTCTCCAACCCAAAAATACCATAAAACAAGAAAAAATTATAATTTATCTATCATTAAAATTGATATAAATATTATATTATTTATACGCACACAATAAAATGGGACGTGCAGAAAAAAGACAAGAAAAGTAAGTTGTATTATGTAGTATTATTAATATATTATGTGCACATTAATATTAATTATTAAATTTTTGTATTTATAGATTAGAATTAGAAAGAAAAGAAAATGAAGAAAAATTAAGAGTACAAAAAGAATTGGAAGATAATTTACAATCTTTAATTAATAAACAAAATTCAAATTATAATTCAGATAAATTACAAATAATTTTTAATAGTGGATTACAATTAAATTCATTAATATTTTGTTCAGTAATTGAATATTTAACATATAAATCAACATTTAAAGAATTAATTGAATTATCATTAATTTCAAAACAATCATTTAAAATAATTCAAAATACAATAAGTAAACAATCAAAACAACAAAAAATAACATTGGGTAATAAAAAATCAATTCAACAATATATTGAAAATTCAATAAATAATAACAGCAACAACAACAACAACAACAACAAATTAATTCAATATCAAGAAATTGAATTTATTAGATGTCGTGATGAAGAAAATGATAAAAGTTTAAAGTTTTCAATGGATAATCAATATACATCAGTTACTGCTAGAATGAGAGCATCAAATGTTCAATTTAAACAATTTCTCTGTAAGAATTGTCCAAATGTTAAAAATGTACATATTGTAATGTATTTGAGTGCAACTCATTACACATATCCAGATGTACTCATTAGTAACAAAATTGAAAAACAATATGATGATTTCTATGATTGGTCAGAGAATGGATTTTACAGTTTTGATGGATTAATTTCAAGACCAACTGCATTAGCACCAGTTTCAAATGTTGATGAATATATTGCAATTAAAGGTATACGTGAATATCAAAATAGAGATAAACGTTCAGTTTATCCATTTACATATGAATTTGTAAAGAAATATCAACCAAATAAAATATTATTTGTAAAAGCAAATGCAACATATTACAATTTTGATAATATTTTAAATTACAAATATATTCAAACAATTGAATTTCATGATGAACCAACTACAAGTACATTCATTTCAAAAGCACTAAAATGTGATCATATTAAATCACTTTCAATTAATTTCTTTGGTGGTGAAATTATTGGTGATAATTTCAATAGTAGTAATAATAGTCAATTAAAATTAATTGAATCACTTTCAAATGGTGGATTATCAACAAATTCAACATTAAAAAAATTATCATTATTTTATAATGGTTTAGAAGGTAGTAATGAATCACCAAATCAATTATTAAAATTTATTAAATCCTCTGGAAATAAATCAATTTCAAAATTAGGTTTATATAAATTTATAATTCAAGATTCTGAATCATTATCAACATTAATTGAAATACCATCAATTAATACACTATATTTCAATTATGAATTATCAATTGTTCAAAAATTACAAACTGAACCTATTGATCTAATTTTGGATTTAAATTGTCAATCATTTTTAAATGGATATTTAAAACATATTGTTAAAAATCAAAATTTAACAACATTTAAAATAACAATCCCACATCCAAAATATTATCAAGTTTCACATGTAATTGATAATTTTACAAATGCAATAATTCAATTTTTCAGTATGAAATCAACAATTACAAAATTAGTATTAACTTTATCACAAAGCAAAACTAGATACTTTGAATTTGAACAAATGTTATATCAAAAATTAATTGAAAGTAATAACACTAACTTAAAATTATTTATTAAATATCAAAATTAAACAATAACACACACTCACACAGACACACACATACACATACACACACAAACAACAGAACAACATAATAATTAAAAAATAAAAATAAAAATAAAATATCTGTTTATTATTAATAATAAAAATAAAAAATAAATTTATATATTTAATTTTTAAAAAGTATACTTTTTAGTTTTTTATAATAAATTTTTTAATATACTTTTTCATATAATCATAAGTCTAAATGTCTTTTATAATAAAAATAGTACATCATGCTAACAAAAGAAATAAAATATAATATTAATGATTTAATTGTTGATGATATTGAAATTATAAATGATAACTTTCAATGTCAAATATGTTTTGAATTAGTATATAAAAAGGAAGTACTTCAATGTAAAGAGGTATGTATTATTATTATTATTATAATAAATCATTATTATTAATATCAAATTATATTAATATATTATTATTACATTAATATCATATAGGGTCATTGGTGTTGTAAAACATGTTGGATTAAAATAATTCAAAGAAAACAAGAATGTGTTGCTTGTAGAATACCAATTACTACAATTGATGCATTATCAAGAAACATATACATTGAAAAAGATTTTTCATTAAAAAAAGTTTATTGTCCAAATTCATTTAAAATTAATATTAATAATTATAATCCATACTACAATAATACAAGTCATCATATCAATTATAACGATAATAATAATATCAAAAAATTAATAAAAGATGATGAAAATGGATGTAAATCAATAATTACAATTGATAAATTGGAAACTCATTTGGAGAGTTGTAATTTTAAATTTGAAAAATGTTCATTTAAAAATTGTAAACAATATCATAGACTAAATCAACTAAAACAATGTGGTCATGAAGAATATGAATATTGTAAAACATGTAATACAACAATAAAGAAATCAGAATTACAAAATCATCTAATTCAACCTGATCATTTCTAATTTATGAATAATTTAATTGAAAATTTATCAGAATCAAAAAGAATACAAACTGAATTATCAGAATCAAATCAAAGATGTAATGAAATTTTATCTGATAAATACTCTAAATTGGAAGATGCAAATAGAATTTTAAAAAAATCAAATCAAAATTTATATGATAGAGATAGAGAATCTGAACATAGATGTCATCAATTAGAAAAATCAATAACTAAACATAAAAGTGAATGGGTAATTCATGATTATAGTAAAAAAGCTAGAAAAATTCAAACTGGTGGAAGACCAATTCATTCACCAAATTTTTATGTTGGAGGAGAAAAGTTTCGTGTCAATTTATATCCAAATGGTAGAGATAATGAAAGTGAAGGTTATGTTAGTATATTTTTACATATATTTGACTTTTTTAAACCAGATACTGTAGAATGTACACTTTCATTACGTTCTTGTGATACTTCCAACTCTATTAAATCCACAAAATTTAAACGTAGTAAGTAGTAAATGAATGATAATTGATTTTTAATTGCATACAAATATTGTTGTGATATTAATATAAAATATTTCAAACTCCTAATTACAATGCCCCTTTAATAGCATATATTGCATTTGGTGAAAAATTTGGTACATTTAAATTAATAAGTTCAGATGACATATCATCACCTTGCTGGATTTCTGATGATGATAAAGTAAAAATAATAAAAACTATGGTTACAAATTTTAAATAAAATTAATAATTAAAATAATAAAATAATTTTAAAAAATATCTTACTTTTCAAATTATTATTTTAGTAATAAAAATTCCAATAATAAAAAAAAAAAATGGTGATTTAAAATACAAACAATATAAAAGGTGATATTAAAATAAAAATATCAAGATAATATTTTTTTTTATTTTATTTTTTTTTTATTTTTTTTTCAAATTAATTTTAATTTTTGTAGTCTGACCACACACAATTTCAATGTGAATTATTTTCATACACACAAATATCTAAAGCAATACAACACAATATAGAATGTCAAAAGAAATAAAATATAATATTAATGAAATAATAGTTGATGATATAGAAACTATTAATGAAAATTTTGCATGCCAAATATGTTTTGATTTAATATATAAAAAGGAAGTACTTCAATGTAAAGAGGTAAAGTATACTTATAATAATATATTATTATCTTATTGATATCGGAGTTGTATATCAACATTTTCATAATTATTACTATAGGGTCATTGGTGTTGTAAACAATGTTGGGTTAAAGTAATTGAACAAAAACAAGAATGTTGCTTGTAGAATACCAATTACTACAATTGATGCATTATCAAGAAATAGATACATTGAAAAGATTTTTCATTAAAAAAAGTGCATTGTCCAAATTCATTTAAAATGAATATTAATAATTATAATCCATACTACAATAATACAAGTCATCATCATATCAATTATAACGATAATAATAATATCAACAAATTAATAAAAGATGATGAAAATGGATGTAAATCAATAATTACAATTGATAAATTGGAAACTCATTTAGAAAGTTGTATGTTTAGATTTGAAAAATGTTCATTTAAAAATTGTAAACAATATTATAGATTAAATCAAACAAAACAATGTGGTCATGAAGATAATGAACATTGTAAAACATGTAACACTACAATAAGAAGTCAGAATTACAAAATCATTTACTTCAACCTGGTCATATCATATATATGAATAATTTGATTGAAAATCTATCAGAATCAAATAAAAAATATAATCAACAATTGGAATTACAAACAAGAGAATTAAATGAATCAAAAAGAATTCAAGCTGAATTAATAGAATCAAATCAAAAGTGTAACGATATATTAGATATTAAATATGCACAGTTGTTTGAAGCAAATAAAGTTTTAACAAAATCAAATCTAGATTTACAAAATAGAATTGGTGAATCTGAAAGTAAATATAATCAACTCGAAAATTCAATAACAAACTATAAAAGTGAATGGATAATTCATGATTATAGTAAAAAGGTTAAAAAATTTACAACTGGAAGACCAATTATTTCACCATCTTTTTCCGTTGGTGAAAATACATTTTTTATCAGGTTATACCTAAATGGTCGAGAAGAAAGTTGTGGTGTTGCAATATTTTTAAATTTACTTGACTTTAAAAAACCAGTAACTGTTGAATGTAAACTTTCATTATTACCCGTGGATAAGTATGAGTATATATCTCCTAAATCAGCAAAATCCAAATATAGTAAGTAGTAAATTTTTTTAGTTGAATCATATGCAACGCACCACTCAATATTAATAATTCAAATTGTCTTTACTTTAACAGCATTCAACAAAAATGGAGGAGGGATTGGGGTTGATGAGCTAATAGGTTCAAATGATTTATCAGTTCCCTATTGGATTTCAAATGATGATAAAGTAACATTTGAAATTAAAGTAAAGATAATAAAAACAATGGTTTCAAATTTTAGATGATGGTATTTTAACAATTAAAAAAGAAAACAAATTTTATTTTTATTTTTTATTTTTTTTTTTTTTTCAAATTTTTATTTTATAAAATTGTGCAATTCTTGGCGAACAACAAATAATAGTAATAATTTGTTTTTTGATATTGCACCTGAATTTTATAAATTATATGACAGCAACAGTAATGGCAATAACAACTACAATGTTAAAATAAAAGCAACAATAATTTCAAATAGACAAAGTATCAAGCATGTGATACAAATAAAAACAATTGGAAAACTTGGTTCAGTGTTCATGGAGATATTCCATATCTTTACAATTTAAACAAATACGCTAATTTGACTGATCAGTAAACTGCTCTCTGTAATTTATCACGATTCATAAAGCTTTGGCTCGCCATTGTAAAGTCCTGCCATACACACTGCCACATATGAATGTATACTGTTACATTGAAGCTACAAACATCAAGACCACAATACAAATTTTGCGCGGAAGCTATGTCAAAAATTTGAACAAATTTATTGTCGTGCTTAGTAATTAGTGCGGAAGCTATGCCAAAAATTAAATGAACAGAAAAAAGATTTTTCAAAAGTAATTTTATTATACTAATAATAAATTTATTTAATTTATCATTGTTTAATCTATGTGTGTGGGTGAAAACAATTTATTCTTGTTTAGATTGTGCTGCTAGTTCGGCAGCTGCTGCAGCAGCTCTTTTAGCGAATGAGTCAATAGCAAGATTGAGTGAATTTTTAAATTCAACTCTTTCTTCAACTCTGTTTAACCATTGTAAAACATTTGGATATTTAGTTTCATAATCTGGTAAAATACCTATTCTAAGATATAATGCCCAACCATATACAGCGATATCAGCAATAGTTATTTCATTTGTTGCAACATATTGTCTTTTTGATAATTCACCATCCAATACTTTGTAAATACGGTCAACCTCTTTTGAATATCTTTCAATTGCATATGGAATCTTTTCAGGTGCATATTTTAAAAAATGAACCAATTGTCCTTTGTAAGGTCCCAATGTACTAATCTAATGTGTTAAAATAAAAATAGTTGAAATTAATTTTATAAGTAAAATATAATATAATTTTGAAATTTAAATAAATATATTTGATACTAACTTGCCATGCAACCCATTGAATAACTGATGATCTTTCTCTTAAATTTTCAGTTGTTGATGGTAAAAATTTACCATACTTTTCAGCCAAATATATTAATATTGCACCAGATTCAAATACAACAAGTGGTGGTTCAACAGTATTATCAACAATAACTGGTACTTTGTTATTTGGATTTAATGCTAAGAATTCTGGTTTGAATTGTTCACCTTTCATAATATCAACATTATGATAATTGAATGAAGTTATACCTAACAATTCAAACAATATACGAATTTTGTATACATTACTTGTACTTGCACCATACAATTCATAATCTTTCTTTTCATTTACAATTTGTGACATTTTATTTAATTTAATATTTATTTAATTAATTTATATTGATTTATTTAATTTATATTTATTTATTTTTATTTTTTATTTTAATACCAAAAAAATCTTTATTTATTTTTTTTACTCAAAATTCTATAAAGTATCAATGTTATGGGATTAGTGTATTTTGTAATCTAAAACTATAAATAATAATTATGTAATCATCTTTTTTAATAATTGATTCTCATTCAGTCGGTTCAAATTTATAATATCAAATGATTCCTGAACGTGTTAGAACGTTTGTGTTGTAATTTTAACTGTTTTTTTTTAAAAAATGGGATTTTAGATTTTTTATTTTTTAACTTTTTTTATTTTATTGCAATGTTAAAGATGGTGAATCAATTATACCACCACCAAAACATCTATCTGAATCTCTATCAAATAAACAAAGTATTTGACCTGATGCAACACTTTTTAAAGGTTGATCTAATTTAATTGAATAAATTGAAGTATTATCTATAATTGATTTTTTACCAGTATCTTTAATTATTAAATCAACTACATCACCACGATGTCTACAAATTCCTCTACCTTTAAATCCTTCTTCTGAATTAACTTGATTTGGTATTTCATTTATCCAATTGAATCCATGTAAATTCATTTCATGAAATGTTAAATATTGATCAACCTTTGATTCTGGACAAACATAAACTATATTATTTTCAATATCTGTTTTAACAACATAATACCTTATAGTACCAAAGATGAATGAACAACAATGTTAATATATATTATATACACACACTATAGTGATATTATTATTATTGTTATTATTATTATTATTATACTATCAACTATTACTTACTTTTCACCAACAGAACTAATATTTGCTTTTTGACCAATTGTATAACAAATTGAACCTTTATGATTTTCGTGAGTGATATAAATATTTTTTGAAATATCGTAATATGGACCAGGGTTTAAAGGTATATATTGAGAAAGGAAATCAGGTAATGGTTTTTTACCGATAAAACAAATACCTCTACTTGATCTTTTAGATGTTATATTTGAGAAATCTGGTATTGATTTTGCAAATGATACAATCTTTTCTTTAGTAAAACCACCAATTGGGAATATAGATTGTGCTAATTTCTCTCCTTTTGTCATACATAAAAAGTATGTTTGATCTTTATTCTTATCAATTCCTCTATGTAATTCTAATGGTGCTGATGTTGATATACCATTAATACCACTACCAATACCACCACCATCATTATAATATAAATTTGAATAATGACCAGTCGCTATATAATCAACACCAAAATTATCTTTTGCAAAATCTAAAAATAAATCAAACTTTATAAACCTATTACACCATACATCTGGATTTGGTGTTTGACCACTTTGATAATCTTTTAAAAAATTTGAAAATACTCTATTCCAATAATCTTTAACAAAATCTGCCTAGTAGTAGTTGTTGTGTGTGTGTTGATTAATATCAAATATAAATACAAGTATATATGAAATCATGGTTAGATTAATCTAAAAACATACTTTATACATTGGTATATTTAAATATTCTGATGCTTGTACAGCATCTTTCCAATCACGTTCACCTTGACATTTACCAGATTCTTCAATTTCATCCCAACTTTTTATGAATACACCAGTAACATCAAAACCTTGTTGTTTTAATATTTTTGCTGCAATTGTTGAATCAACACCACCTGACATTCCAATACAAACTTTTGGTTTATTTCCAATTATATTCATTGATGCACCTGGAAATCTAACTGGTGTATTTTTTAATAGTTGTTCAAATTCTGAATTTTCATCTTTCTTTTTTACAGTTGTTGAGGTTGTAAAACTTTTATTACCATAATTATTGATTTTATTTATATATTTATTATTAATTGTTGTTTCTGCAAGTAAACCAAAACTACTCTTTTTTATTTTATTTACATTGTTTATGATCATTTTAATTAAAGCGCACCGATAATCAAATCATGATATTTTAGTTTGTTTGAGTGAATTAATGAGAAAAAAAAAAAAAAAAAAAAAAAAAAAAAAAAAAAAAAAAAAAAAATTTTTTTAAATAAAAAATATAAAATTTTTAAAAAAAAAAAAAAAAAAAAAAAAAAGT
>JACAFY010012984.1:0-18428 GCA_015252635.1 Dictyostelium capitatum
TTTTAATTAATTTAAAAAAAATTAAAAAAAAATAATATTTTTAAAAAAACAAAAAATTTTTGAAAAAAAAATAAAAAAAATGATTTTTTTTTTTTTTTTTTTTTTTATAAAAATTTCATTTTTTTTAAATTAAATTTAAGAAATAATACATATATAAATAAATAAAATGCCAACAGTTATATTATTAGATGTGTCAATATCAATGGCACAATCCATATTTAAAATTAATAATAAGAATAAAATTAATAGCGGCGGTGGTGGTGTTAGTGGTGAAACAGATGAAATTAAAACATACTTTGATTTATTAAAACAAGCAATTCAACATTTAGTTATACAATTACAACAAAAAACTAGTGCATTTATGGTGGATCCTATAACATTGGTTACATATTCATCAGATGTTAATATATTGATACCATTTACAAAAGAATTTGCAGAATTTTTAAATGATTTAAATTCAATGGACATTAGATTATATGATCGTACAGATTTGTTAAATGCATTAATTAAAACAAATGAAATTGTATCACAAACATTTGGTACACCATCAAGTTTATCAACTGAAATATTCATATTTACAGATCAATGTACAGCATTTGACCAATCACCAACCTATAACAAATTAAAACAATTTCAATTTCAGTTTATTCACCAATTTCATTTCATTTCAATTTGTTTGAATGATCATCATAATCATTTGAATGAAATTACATTGGATAATATCGGTGGTATAGGTAATGGTACAGATGAAAATGAATTAGAGAAACAGCAACAACAACAACAACAAATGGATGATAATCAAAATGAAAATGGCACTTTGGATAAAAGTAATATAATTAAAATTAATAATAATTTTAGAGGTACAATTGATATAGTTAAAATTGGAGTTGGTTATAGTAGTTCAAATTATAATATAATTACATTGCAAATGGAAAAGGTTTTAAATAAAATTATAAATAATAATTTCAATTTATATAGATGTGTATTGGTATTTGGTAGATTAAGTTCACCAATTACACTATACCCAAATCCAATGACATTGTTAAACTTTTTAAATTCAAATAATGGTAATAATAGTTTATCGGATAATGGTATTGGTAGTAGTATAAGTGGCAATGATAAAACACAAATGAAATCAATTTCAACATTATCAATAATTGGATACTTGCCAAATAAATCATTATACAATGTACCTTCATTAAGTAGACATGTTATAATACCATTAGTTTCTGATTCAACACCTGGTGTATTACCACCATTAGGACCAGTACTTCAAAATTGTTTAAGAAGTGAAAAGAAAACAGCAATAGTTTACATTCAAGATAATTGGTTTGGTATGATAAATTCAACATTTGAAAATGATACATCGGTATTGGTACTTTCATTGTTTGAACCAAATTTAGAATTACCATTCATTGGTGATTTATTATCAATGGAAGTTGGAAATTTAAATGAATTACAACGTCAACAACAACAACAAATACTACTCTTACAATCTCAAATGCAACAAAAACCACAACAACCATTACCACCACCACAATTACCATTTCAAGCAGTTCAATCTCCATTTACAATGTCTTATAATACAGTTGTTGATCCAAATATAATACCATACATTAAAATGGATTCAATTCATAGTGATTTCACCAAAATCAGTAGATTGTTTAAATCATTACCTCAAAAATTGGAATCCATCATAATTGAATGCGAAAAAATTAGACAATTGGCATTAATTTATCAACCAAGTTTAACAGATGCTTTATTAGAATTAATAACGGAAGAAATTAAGTAAGTAATTAAACATCTACTTTTTAAATAATAATATTAAATTATACTAATTTATTACTATTAGAACAAATAAAATTCCAGATGAAAAAACTTATTATTTCTTAACAGAATTAATTTTATTTTTAGAAAAACCAAATTTAAATGAACCTATAAATGCAAATACATTAGCAAATTCAATCAATAGTAAAAATTTAATTATTCAACAAGAGCAACAACAAAATAATAATCAAAATAATAACCAACAACAACAATATAATCAACAAAATCCTCAACAACATCATTCTTCATCTTCATCATCGCATCATAGTAGTAATAGAGGAGATAGGGATAGAAGTGAAAGAGATCATTCTTCATCATCATCACATAGAGATCATTCTTCATCATCTTCTTCACACAGAGAACATAGAGATCATTCGTCATCTTCTTCAAATAATAACTATAGTAGTAGTAGTAATAATAGCAACAACAACAATAATAACAATTATAGCAATAACAATAGAAGTAGTAATAGAAAAAGATAAATAAAACACTAATATCACATTTTGTTTTTCGAAAAACAATTTTTTTTATTATTTTATTTTTTATTATTGCAAATTTATTTTATTTTTGATTTTATGTTAATTTACTGTATGATGGTGGATCTAATTTCTTTTTAATAAATTGAATTAAATACAATGGGAAACAACTTACAACAGTAATGACCATTACTTTCCAAACAAATTCCCAAGATAAAATAAATGATAATTCAAAAGCTAAAAATTGAGGAATCATCATTGTAATTATATAGGATAACAATGTTACAATCAATGAACCAATCATATAACGATGCCATGTATTAATTTCTGTAGCAACATTTAACAATTCACAAAGAATCAACGAGGTAAATGTAATGGAAACAATGTTATTAAGCGAAGATTCGAAAAGGATAATTGAAAGTAACATAATTGAACCACCTTGATAAACGGATTTAAGTACCCAAATGAAAAATGTTTTATAAGATAGAGAACGACCTTTTTGCAATTCATGATAAAGTTCAGGATAACGGAATACAATATCCATTGGTACATCTTCATCCAATACCAATGAGAATACAGGAGCATTTGTATACAATGTTGCATAACCAACCAACAACATACCATTGTAAATTGAAATTGCAGCAAAATAGTAAATTGCAGAGAATACACACTGAATAAATGAAATGATAAGACCACGATGAATTACAAATTGTGACATACGAGCTGAACGTTTATATGAATTTCTACCATGCCATAATATAAGATTTGCAAGAAAACTAAATTGAGTAATTGAAAAATCTGCTGCCAATGATGCTTGTTTACCTTCTTTACCTACAATACCAACACCAACATCTGCTGCTTGAATCATTGATACATCATTACCACCATCACCAATTGCACAAGTACGTTTTTTAGTTTTTTCTCTAATCAAACGTACAATATCTGCTTTTTGAGTTGGTGTACAACGGCAACATACCACCGATGGAGCTTTAACAGCAATTGTCATAAAATCATCTTTAAAATTATCAAGGCACATTTGTAATGATGGACCATCGATCACTAGACATGAGTCTCTCATTGCACCAAATTGATTCAATTTTTCACGAGCTCTATTCTTGTCTGTTACTGAAATTTGGAAAAGTGATTGAGTACGTGATACCAATTTTGTGGAAATGGCAATACAAGTTGCAGTTTCAATTTTATCACCTGTTAACATCCAAACTTTAACATCTGCATTTCTCAACATTTCCAATGTTGGTTTAACTTTTTCTTGAAGTTTATCTTCTACACCAGTCAATGCAATCAATTCCAAATCTCTTTCAATGGTTGAAATTGCTTCTTGTACTTTGGCTGCACGATCAGAAATTGTAGTTTTTGCTTCATTGTATGCTGCTACAAATGCATGATATTCATTTTCAGACATTGTACGTTTACCAAATGCCAATGTACGTAAACCTTCTCTAGCCATATTACCACATTCTTCGTCTAACCAATCATTTGCTTTAACTAATTTTGCCATGATTGCATCTGCACCTTTCATATAAAATGTAATTATACCATCACGATCACGAACTATAATACCCATTCTTTTGGTTTCCGATGTGAATGGGAATATATTTAAAATTTCATATTTCTCTTGTTCTCCCATTGGATTCAATAGAGTAATTGAATTTAATTCACGACCTGTCAAAATGAGATTAATGGATTCTGTAAATTTAACCAATGCAATTTCATCTGGACTTGATGCTTGATATGATTGACCTTTTGGTGATGGTGCACCTGGTACTCCAGATGGAATATCAGTGACTGAATCAAATTGACCACTATCATATCTTTCACTTTCAAATGATGATGAATTACCTGTACCTGTACCTGTACTAACACCACCACTTCTATTTGCATCACGATATTTATCAATTGCTTTTGAAAAATCATCTGTTCTATTTTTAACACCACCAGCACTTGAAATTGAAGATTCATCATCATCCAATTTCTCATATTGTTTTCTACCAAAGAACCTTTTCTTTTTCTTTTTCTTTTCATTTGCTTCATTTAATAACTGTTCATTTGAATCTTCAGTTACTGGTGTTACATTGTGACAAAGAGCTATTGCAGTGATTGCTTCTTTAATTTTTTGATTTAAATTTCTACGTGGTGGTCTATTTGAGCCAGATGATTTAACTTGGCCAACATTACTTTCAGCAGCGGCTTGATAAGATTGTCTTAAATCACTTTCTAAATCTTTAATACTTTCACTACTAAACAATACTTGACCCAAATGTAATTTCTTAAAAACCATATCATTTTGTGTGAGAGTACCAGTTTTATCAGTGAGTAAATATTCAACTCTACCCAACTCTTCTGGAATTGTTGATGATCTAACAACTGTACCTGGAATTAATGGATCTTTCATCATCATCCAAGAGTAAACTGTTTTACCCAAATCTAAATTTACACGCATTGAAATTGGAATGATTGCAGAGAATAACAATAGATATCTAAACAAGTAAATGTACCATAACCCTCTAAATCCTTTAAGTGTAATCATTAAAAATGATAAACACAATAACAATACAAACAATATTTTTGACAATGTATTTAATTCATTATCCAATAAACCAACTTTTGTACTTGGTGTACTTGTATTCATAACACATCTAGTTTCTCTACCTGTATAAACTGCACATCCAATTACATTACCAGATGCAATAACTGTATTTGACCATAATGTATTTTCAACACTTAAACTTTCAGTTTCTCCCTGTACATATTTCCAAATCAATGTTAATATTTATATTAATATATATATATAAATAAAAAATAAATAATACTTACAGTTTCAGTATTTATAAAATTACCAATGAAATTATAAATATCTTTTTTTGGTTTTTCAGCATAGATTACAGATTTCAAATCGTATAATGATTCATCACTCGTTAATTTTTGAGTCATACCAACGGATCTTCTTAATTTCCAATCAGTTTCACCATCCAATTGATCAGTTCTAATAAATGATGATCCATTTTTTTCAGTTGTACGTATGAATATCATATCACATGGAACACGTTGATTAGTTTCAACCTTAATGAAATTACCAACTTTAATATCTGAACTTGGTATCGATACAAATCCATTCTTTGTTAATTTTGAATAATGTTGTGAATTTGCTTCTTTATCTCTACGAAATCTTTTAAAATCATCATATGCTTCTTTAAAAATTGTAACTGATAATACAAATACTAATGGTGAAACATATGTAAATAAGTAACCTATTATGTGAAAACATATTTGTTGGTGTTAGTAAAAACTGTGTGTATATATGAATAATACTATATAGTGTGTTGTTATATACATACCAGTTTGTAATGGTGGAATAAATTGAGATAATGCAACTAATAAGAAATATAAATTAAAAAAATATTTAAATTGTTCATACAGAATTACAAAAATAAATGAATAAATATTATATTTTTGATTTCTAACTACATTTGGTGGATATCTATGATTATATAAAGTTTTTTTTTTTTAAATTAGTATACATTGTATGAGATAATTGTATAATCTATATATTTATTAAAAATATTATAATTACTTTTTAGTTTGTACTTCTAATCCTAAATCTATTGTTCTTGCTAAATAAATATGTTTTCTAGTGACAAAATCTTTAAATTTTTCAACTGTAGTTCTAGAATCAACTTCATTAATAATTGAAGAATGTTGAAAACTATTCTTTTTTGAAGATGATGGTGATGTGGTACCCATTAATGGTGAATATTGGTTTGGTGTTTTCTCTGGAATTTCAATTTCTGTTATATCTTCATGAGTGTATTGAGTGGAGTTGTCTTTGAGATTATGATGATTAGAATTTGTTGTTATATTATTTAATGAAGCACCCAAACCATATGAAGATGAAGGTGGTGAATGACTAGCTGAATATGAAAATGTATTATTACCATGACTACTACTCATATTACTTGTATTTAAATTTGTTGTTGTTGTCCTATTATTATTATTGTCATTATTATTCATATTGGACATTATATTTACTGACTTTGTTTTATTTCTCTGTCTTGAAGATAATTCGTTATTTTCACTATTATTACTATTATTGTGATTTAATGTTACTAATTGAATATCTGTATTGTTATTATTATTATTATTATTTATAGTTGTAGTTATTATAGGTTCGTTTATAATTTCTGGTGGATCTTCTTTTGGATAATTGGAGTAATTACTAAATCTCCTTTCAAAAAATGATCTAATTGAAGCTATTTCTGATAATATATATTTTTAATTATTAAATATATTATTATACAAAAAAAAAAAAAGAAACACAAAAGTGTGTGTGTGTGTACGTGTGTTTGTAAAATAAAAAAAAAGATAGTTGTTATAATATATTATATCTTTTTTTTTTTTTTTTATTGTGAGGAAATATTAAAAAAAATATTTTTTGAAAAAATAAAAAAAAAAAAAAATTAAATTATTCTCTCGAAAAAATAAAAAAAAAAAAAATATCCGCGTTTTCGTGTTTTTGTGTGTGTTGTTTATTAAAAAAATATTTTGTGTAGCACAATGAATAGATTAATATCATATTATAGCAGTAATAATAATATTAATAATAATAAATCAATTAAATCAATAACGAAATTATATTATTCAACATTTGGTGGTGGATCATTATTAAATAATACAAAAAGAAAAAATAATACAGATAGAAAAATTAAAGTTAACCATATATCAGGTAAACAAATTAAAAATTTAATTGAATATCAATATGAAAATTCCAAAAATAGAGGAAACAATGATAAAGTTGGTAAAAAAGATCAAAAAGAAATATTAAAAAGTGAATTTGGTTTAAACGATAATGAAATTTTAGATATTATAAATAGTGGTGAAAACGATGAAAAAATACATCAAAAACAGCAAAAAGAGAAAGAACAAAAACAAGATTCAAAATTTTATATAAGTGAAAAATATTATTTTTCAAATGATACATCAAAAGATGATGAATTTATAAAGAAATCATTGGGAAATAGTAAATCATATTCTGAAGAAATGAATAATGGTGATTGGAAAGAAATGGATTTAAATTCATATCAAGATAATGGTAAAATGAATGAAAATATATTTCAAGAGAAATCAATTAAAGAACTAAAAGAAATGGAATTAAAAAAGAAAGGATTAGTAGAATTGGATGGTGGATACTACTCAAATAATTATTTAATACCAAATAAATTTGAAAGTTATTTCTTGAAACCAGATGCACCAACAACAAGATCAGAAAAGAAATTATTTGAAAAAATGGATGCACTTGCAGATGCAAAAAAAGATAAAATGATTTCAAAACGTGGTTTCAAATTAATGGAAAGTTATCATGATTCTGGTGATAGACAATCAATTGTTCAATCAAGATTAAGTACAAGAATATTAGAAGTATTAAATGAAAGTTCATTATTTGATCATTCTGGTAGCAATTTAATTGGTAATGGTAATAGTAATAGTAATAGTGAATTAGATCATCATCGAGATGAAGATGTTGATAGTAATTTATTATTTGAACGTGGTTTTAAAGAAAATAAATTAAATTATTTTTCAAATCCAACTGGAATTGATTCAGATCAAATGGAAATGGATAAATCTGATCCAATATTATCAAATGCAGATATAGAATTAACACATGCTTCAATGAGCAGTGATTTAAGATGGGTTAAAATATTTTGGAAAAGAAGAAATCATAATAATTTTGGAAATGAAAATAAAGATGGAAATAATAGTACAACAAAAACAATTAATCAATTTATAAAAGATGATGATTTATTACAAATTAAATCAATTAAAGATAAAAAATTAAAATCAATTTTATTAAATACAGAAACAAATTCTGCAAAACAATTAATTTATGATACATTTATACCAACATTATCAAATAGTTCAAATTTAATTAAATCAAAAATTGGAAATTCAAAAATTATATCAAAACAAACCCCATTAATAGATAATAATAATGACAACACCATAAATGATTTATTTAATTTTGGTAATAATAATATTCAATCAATTTCAAATAATAAATTTGAATTGGAAATTTCAATAGACAAAAATTTAAATGAAAAAAGGGAAAAATTATTATTAAAACGTTATCAAGATATAATTAATCAAATTGAAAAAGAAGAAGAAGAAGAAGAAGAATATAAAGAAGATGGTTATGAAAATGAAGATGAAGATGAATACAATAATATGTCATCATTATCAAAAGAAGAAATTGAAAAATTAAAATCAGAATTATCAGATGAAAGTACATTGGTTGGTACAAGTAGATATAAAGAAATTGAAAAAAGAAAAAGAAAGAAAATGAGATCATTGTTTTATGAAATAACAGATAAAGATATTGAACATCGTTTAATTAAACTCAAAAGTAAAGTACGTTGGATAATTGGTAAAAGAGTAAAATCAAAATATGTACCAGATGTTTTATTCGTTAAAGATGAAACTGAAATTAAAGATGAAACTTCAAATGACTTAGTTGAAAATTTCATTACACCAGAATTACGTCAATTATTCATTGATAAAATTAAATCTGAACAAAATAGAATTTCAAGATTAAAATCAAAATACTCTGGTTTATTTAATGTTAATGATGATGATAATTCAAATTTCACCAACAACAACACCAACAACAACAATAGTAATGAACAAGTTATAAATTCAATTGAAGAAAATGAAAATGATCAAGTTGATTTAATTGGTATATTAAGAGAATTTCCAGAATTATTACAAGATAAAGTCGTTAAAAAATATTTAAGAATGGAAAGAGATAAATTACAAGAACAACAACAACAACAATTACCACAAGAAGAAACAATCCATACAGATGAACAAATTGAAATTAAAAATACTACAAACGTTGGTCTTGGACAATTATTCAAAGATTTTAATAAAGGTTTATAAAAAATTAAAATAAAAAAAAACGTATTGTAAAAAAAAAAAATAAAAGATAAAAAATAATCAAACAAAAAAAAAAAATGACTGTGTTGCTATATATAGAAATTAAAAAAATCAATTAACGTCCTACTAATTAAAGTGTGTGTGTGTGTGTCTGTGTGAGTGTTTGTATGTGCACATGTCTTAATTGTGGTAGTTGTGGTTGTTCAAAAACACACTAAAATAGCATTGAAAAAAATAACTGTCTCACAATTGGTATTCAAAATTCACATACATGTATTTTAGAATTCTAAAATAATAAAAAATTAACCTACCCACTAAACAAATCATAAAAAAAAGTCAAAACCAACACCACAATCAATTTTTGATTTAGTGTTTCTATTTTTGTAATTGATATTTTTTATAGTGTGTGAGTTGTGTGGTTTTGGTTTGAGTGTGTATTCCACAATGATGTGTTGAAAAGTAAGTAAATAAATTTATGGTGTGAATGTGTGATGATTAAAAATAAAATAGGTTATATGAATCTCCCGTTTATTAGATAATTGTTTTTGAATTTTTGTTCTCACCACCTTTCTGTTTTTTTTTTTTTATTTAAAATTTTAAATAGAATATTTTTTATGAATTATTTTATATAATAAAAAAAAAAATAAACTATAACAAATAAAACATCATATATAATAATATAAATAAAAAAGTTCACATTATGAAATATATAAATATATTAAATTTCAAACAACCTCAAAATTTATTAATTTCAATGTGTGTAATTTTATACATATTAATATAATATCAATAATATGCATATACACATATATACTAATAAGCTTTTTATTGTTAATGTTTAGATTAAACAATATATTTTTATTAAATTTATTTTTAATAATATTTTTTATAATATATTTAATTAAAAATTATGAAATAAAAAAAAAGATAATTGATAAAAAACAAGATACATGTAACTATATAGTAAAAGAAGAAGAAAAGGAAGAAGAAAGAATTAAAGAAAAGGAAAAAGAAAAAGAAGAAGAAATTAAAGATTGTTGTTGTACAATAAATGAATGTAGTTCAGAATCATCAACACCAAATTTATATTCACCATATATTAAACCAATACAAACACAACTACATAATAATACAACAAAATCAACAACAACAACAACAACAACAACAACAACAACATCATCATCAACATCATTTAACAGAGATGAAATATTAAATATCATTACAATTGAAAGATCAGAATTTAATAATGATTTTGGATTTGTAAGTGGTAATAATTTATTATTTACAGATTTTAATGGACCATTATTAATTCAAGATAAATATGGTAATTGGAAAAGAATTATACCAGAAGGTATAAAAGAAGTTTGTTTTGATAATAATTTTAATACATCAATTCATCCATATTCATTCCCAGAATCAGTTACAACAATTAAATTTGGATCATCATTTAATAAAACAATTGAAAAGTATCAATTACCAACAACAAATTTAACAAAATTATATTTTGGTGATAATTTTACAAATGGTGGTTTATCAATATCATCAGATGTTATACCATCAACTGTAATTGATTTAGGGTATGGTCATTCATTTACAAATGATTTAGATTTAAATACTGTACCTTATTCAGTTAAAAAATTAAAATTAGGTTGTTATATCGATAAACAAATTAATCAGATTCCATCAAATATTGAAATTTTAATAATGGGTAATTGTTTTAATCAAAAGTTTAATACAATACTTCCAAATTCATTAAATATGATTTTTGTTAAAAGTAATTATAAATATTTTGAAGAAGATAAAAGATTTTATGAAAAAAAATCAAATCAAATTTGTTTAGTTTAAAAAATAAAATAAATAATAAATTATAATAAATAAATAAAAATACAAATATATATGTATAAACGGGAAGGACTTATTTATTTTTTTTTCATATGATTATTTGAAATAATACAAAATAATCACATATGTATTTCCACACACACACATTTTGTGTATTACACAAAAAACACAAATGATGACACATATAATATGAATTTTAATTACATAATATGAACACAAGCACACATATTGTATTTTTTTAAATTTATAAAAAATATATCTGGAAAATGATTTTAGTGAATTTAATTTTTCATCATTCACATATGATATAAATAGAAGTGTGTTAGTGTTTAAATCCATATATAAAACTAAAAATAAAATAGGACTGCAATAAAAGTATCAAAACACACACACACATAAAAATACAAATAACTACACACAAATTATAATGTGTGTGTGTGTTTTTGTTTAAATCACATTGAATCTCTTTTTTTTTTTCTTTTTTTTTTTTTTTTTTTTTTTTTTATTTTTTTTTTTTTAATAAAAAATTTTTTTTTTTTTTTGAAATATTTGTAAAGCACACACATATTGTATCTCACACACACACATTTTGTAATATTAAAAAAAATCATCATTACCACATATTTTCTTTAATTTAAATAAAAACCGTTTTTACATAATACACATATATATACAATATTGAACATAATAATATTATTATTTAAATAATATTTATTTTTTTACAAAACTAATAAATATAAATAATAAAATGAATAACAATGGATATGGTTACTATGAAATTTCAGGATTTCATC
Organism: Dictyostelium capitatum; assembly: GCA_015252635.1. Taxonomy (NCBI): domain Eukaryota; phylum Evosea; class Eumycetozoa; order Dictyosteliales; family Dictyosteliaceae; genus Dictyostelium; species Dictyostelium capitatum. Next base: position 11,885 of record JACAFY010012984.1, read on the forward strand.
AAAAATCTCAAATTTTGTAAGATTGAATTTAATGTTGGTTTCAAATAATATATATCTATATTAACCACATATATCAAATTAATATTACAGAAAAGGTGAAAATAATATAGCATTTAAATTAATTATATTCCTTGTTCCATATTCTGCAATTTTAATTTTAATTACAGTTTACCTTGTGTTAAATGTATTTGAAAAAAAAGTTAAAATTATAAATAATAAAATACAACAACAACAACCACAACAACAACAACAAAATAATGTAATAATACCAACAATAATAGATACACAATCAATATCACCAACACCAATACATACAACAACATCAACAAATATAAATGTACCATTAACACAAAATGTAACAATAATTAAAGAAAATGAAAGAGAAGAAATCAAACAAATTATAGAATCACCTAAAATTATAATTATTGAAAAAAAAGAAGAAGAAGAAAAAGAAAATGAAGAAATTAATAATAATATTAAATCAACAATTATTTTAAATAGTGAAGAAATTGCAGATACTCATATAATTGAAAGATATAGATCAAATTTTATAATTAGAGAATTTGAAATTATTGAACCAAATTTATTAAGCGAAGATATGGATAATGTCATTGAATATGATGAAGCATCATCATGTAAATCATATGGTACAACATCAATGTCATATCCATCATCAGCAACTATAAATTTACAAGAAAGGGAAAATATTATAGCAAATACAAATATACCAAAAAATGTAACATTTAAACCAACTTCACAAGAAATTGAATTTGATAGAATTCGTAAAGATCATGAAATATATTTACCATCATTAGTTAAACAATTACAACATCAAGTTCAAAATAAAATTCAATCGGTAACACAACAACAACAACAACAACAACAACAATCATCATTTTCATTAATGAATTCATCAACTGAATCAACACCACCAACAACACCACCATTAAATTCATTGGGTAGATTATTAACAAAATCTGAAAAACATATTAATCATTTTGTTAAAGATTTAAAATTATTTTCAATTCATGAAAATGTTTTAGTGTTTTTTGGTGAATTTAATCAAGATTTAATTGGTGTACATCAAAATAAAAGATATAGAATAATTCCACCTGAAATCACTACAGTAATATTCAATGATAGATTTGATAAACCAATTCAAAAAGATTCATTTCATTCAAAAGTTACATCTATTAAATTTGGTAGAAATTTTAATCAAATAATTGAAAAAGGTCAATTACCAAGTGGATTATTAAGATTGGAATTTGGTGCATTATATACAAATGGTGATAAATATTTAGAAAAAGGTATAATTCCATTTGGTACAAGAGAAGTAATTTGTGGACACTATTTACAAACTTCAAAATTGAATTATCCATTTCCAAATTCAATTACTCATTTAACATTAGGTTGTCATTTAAATAAAAGACATAATCATTGTACTAGTGCAAATGAAAATTCAAAATTTGAATTGGGTGCAAGTTCAATTACTTGTACTGTTACACAACAACAATTACCATCAAATAATAAAATATTTAATATTTATTTATTAAATAATTTAGTTGAATTAACATTGGGTTCCTGTTTCAATGATTTAGTTTCAAATATTAATTTACCATTAAATCAATCATTGAAAATAATTAAAGTTGATTCTGTATATTATGATAAACATTATCACCATTGTATTAAAGATGAAAGAATTATTAGACATTATAATAAATGTTTTTTTTAAATTCTCATCACAAAAATTTGTAAATAAACCAATACCATCACAACCAACCAAACAAATAAATAAATAAAATAAATAAATTTAATGTACATTTAATATTCTGATAAATTTTTAATAACACACATGCATGACAATTTAATATTATTTTTATCGCAGAAATTTTCAAATTTTTTCGTTTTTTTTGAAATTAAAAATAATTTTTTTTTTTTTTTTTTATACGATTTCATTTTTTTAAAATAAATATATAAAACAGGTCGATATGTCTGAAGAAATAAATAAAGTATTGGAAAATACAAAGATAGATGGTGATAAACCAGATGAATTTAAAGATATTTCAGGTGAAAATGAAGTAACAGAAATTGAAAGTTTTTGTATGAATTGCGAAACAGAAAAAGGTGTTACAAGAATTTTATTAACTAAAGTACCATTTTTTAAAGAGATTATGGTATTTGCATTCCATTGTCCAGAATGTGGATTCAGAAACAGTGAAGTTAGAAGTGGTGGTTCATTTGAATTAAAAGGTACACACATTGAATTAAATGTAGTTAATGAAAGAGATTTGAATCGTCAAGTAGTTAAAATGGAAAAAGCAACAATTTCAATTCCATCTTTAGATTTTGAAATTCCACCATCAAATAATGGTACATTAAATACAATTGAAGGTGTATTAAAAGAAGCAATTTCAAATTTAACTGCTGCTTCTGAAATTCATGTAAGTTTGCTATCGTAAATATTATCATACTAGTATTAATATTAATATTCCAATAACTACATCTTACAGACTGAAAGTAAAACAGAATTATTAAATTTTGTAGTTAAATTAAATCAATTATTATTAGTTGAAGAACCATTTAAATTTATTATTGATGATCCAAGTGGAAATTCATTCATCGAAAATCCAAATGCACCAAAACAAGATCCAAATTTAAAGGTTACAAGTTACACAAGAACTAAACAACAAAACGAATCATTAGGATTAGGTGAACAACAACCATTAACACAAGTAACTGCAGCAAATGTAACAATACCAAGTGGCGAATTAGAAGATCGTGAAGTTTATGCATTACCAAATCAATGTTCATATTGTGGTACAATGGGTGAGTGTAAAATGGTATTAACTGATATTCCATACTTTAAATCTGTATTGTTAATGGCATTCTCTTGTGAAGAATGTGGGTTCAAAACCAATGAAATTAAACCAGGTGGTGCAATCTCTGAAAAAGGTAAACATATTACACTTCGTGTTGAATCTATTGAAGATTTATCAAGAGATGTATTGAAATCTGATACTGCAAATGCTGAAATTCCTGAATTGGAAATTGAAGTTACTCATGGTTCATTAGGTGGTAAATTCACAACTGTTGAAGGTTTAATTACAATTATCAAGGAAGAATTAGAAAAGAATCCATTTTTCCGTGGTGATTCTTCTGATCCAGCTGGACGTGCTCGTTACACTGAAATCAATGATAAATTAGAAGCATTTATCTCTGGTAAAGAACCATTCACTCTTGTTATTGATGATCCAATTTCAAATAGTTATGTTCAAAATTTATATGCTCCAGATGATGATCCACAATTAACAATTTATGAATACGAACGTACATTTGAACAAAATGATGAATTAGGTTTAAATGCAATGAACACTGAAAATTATTTAAATGAAGATGAACAAAAAGAAGAAACTGAAAAAGAAGAAGAAACAACTTCAACAACAACAACAACTACTACTACAACAACAGAAACTAAAGAAGTAGAAGATAAAAAATAACAAAAAACCATTTTTCTTTTTAATATATATTAATAAATTATTTTTAATAATAATAATAATAGTACTTTATTTATTGTGGTGGTAGTGGTGGTGGTATAGGATTATTTGGATTATTTGGATTATTATTTCTTTGTTGTTGATTACCAATAATTCTTTGTCTTCTTATAAATAAAAATACAATTATAATTGCAACAATTGTAATTAAATAACTTTCTAAATTTGAAATTAAATCATTTTCCAACATAAATTCATTCATAAATGAAGATGAATAAAAAGTATCTGTATCTGTATTGGTAATTGTAGCAGTAGTTGGAGGTGGTAGAATTAAATTTGAAGTGGAGGAAGATGAAGAAATTGAAATTGATGAATCAAAAAATGAAGCAATATATAAATAAATAAAATGAAATAATAAACCAATTAATGAAATGTAAACTGGTATATATCCATAGTAACCATCATGACCTTGTTTATTTTGTTCTGGTTTAATTGTTAATGACATATCGTAATAACGTTTTGCTAAATATAAATCTTGTGGTACACCTTCACCAAATTCATAAAGATAACCTAAATTAAATAATGCTTGTGGGTGATAAAGGTTTGCTGCAACTTTATAACTTTCAGCAGCAGATTCTAAATTCTTTTCAACACCAATACCATAATAAAAATAATCACCAATTTTAATATGTGATAAACCATTTTGTTGTTCAGCAGAATTGAAAAACAGTCTAAATGCTTGTTGAGTGAAAAATTCTTTATTAAATCCATTTGATATATAAATATTAATAAATTGTTCAGGTAATCCATTTGATACTCTTTGACGTTGTTCTTCTTCTAATTGATCCAATTCATTATCTGATTTAATGTATGGTGATAATCCATAAAGTTTATCATACATCCAACCACTATTAAATTGTGCCATTTCAATACCCATTTCAGCTGCTTTTTCATTTAAAAGTAATGCACGATCAATATCATTTTCATCATATAATTCTTGAGCAGATGATAATAACATTGACCAAGGACCTTTTTCTGCAACTTTTTTTAAATGTCCAATTACAACTGGACATGTAGATTCATCATTTTCCAAATGAATACGTGCAAAATGATAATTTGCTTCAATATCACCACCTGCAATTGCACGTAATAAATAATGTGATGCTTTAGTACGATCCATTGCAATACCACCAACAACACTACTACCAAATGAAGAATATGCATAAATTTTACCAAGTAATGTTAATGCTTCGGAAACTGGTGGTAATTTAACTTGACCACCTTCTTCATCAGTTACAATCATTTCAACTATAACACTATTTAATAAATCAATTGCTTTCTTTATATTTTGATCAACACCAATACCAAAATAATAATGATATGCTAATCTCCATCTTGTATCTCTATCACCAGAATTTACTGCTTTTTGATAATATGAAACTGCAGTTTCATTATTTTGTTCAACTCCATATCCTTTTGAATACATAAATCCTAATCCAGCATACCCTTCAGCAACAGTATGATCTTCTTCACCATGTTCAATTGCTTGTTTAAAATAATCTAATGCTTGTCTATAATCTTGTGCCATTAAATTACCTTCCAATGATAATCTTGCCATTGTAATAAGTGATGCAATATCACCCATTTCTGCTGAATATTTAAAAAATTCCAATATATCACTTTCTTCACTTGCGTATCCAGTTGTCTTTTTTTGATATTCTTCTGATAATCTTTCAGAGTGTATATTATATCCAAATCCACGTTGTTCATAATCTTTAATAACTTTTTCTGCTACCATTGAATATAATATAGATGATTTCTTACAATTCTTTTCAACACCATGTCCATATAAATATCTATATGCCATTGTTAATTGTGCAACTATATTACCAGATCTCGCTGAAAATGTATAATATAATACTGCTTTTGCTTCATCAATATATCCAAGTTTACCAGTTGCATATAAAAATCCTAATGATCTTTGTGCATCTGAATTTCCATATTCTGATGATTTTAAATACCATTCTTCTGCAACTGTAAAATTCATTATACCATTATTATGTTCACCAATCTGTAAGAATGTGAAAAATACGATATATAGTTTGTTAGTATACTAACATTGTGTAAGGGTATATACACAAATATATATATATATATATATATAATTATATTTTTAATTACTTACTTCATTCATTGAACCTAATAAATACATTGCACGATGATTATTAAAATTATTTGCTGAATCTAATAATAATTGATATGCTTTTAATGGATCAATTTTAGTTATTGGTGTTTCACCAACAAATTCATAAATATCACGATCATCGGATTGATCAAAATTATAAACCATAATTGAATTACTATATCTATGAGTTGATGATGATGTTGATGTTGTTGATGTATGTTGATCATATAATAAATAACCTCTATATTTTTGAGCATCTATAATTAAATTTCTACCTGGTAATTGATTATCTGGTATAGTTGATTTCGATTTTTTATCAATTAATTCAAAATCTGATCCAAACAAAAAATCATTTTGATTAAATGTTAAAATTTGTTCTAAAAATTGTTTCTTTAATTGTTGTTGTTTTTGTTTTTGTTTTTGTTGATCTAATAAATGTTGTTGTTGCTGTTGTTTATTCAATTGATTTTGAAATTCATCATTTGTACTTTTTTGAAATTTTTCATTCACATTTATTTGTTGCTGTTGTTTAGTATATATTTTATTTGATGTTGTTGGTATTGATGGTTGTGACTCTTCGTCTTGTTTTATTTTTTCTTTTTTTTCATTATTATTATTATTATTATTATTATTATTATTATTATTATTATTATTATTTATTGTTTCTTCTTTAATTACATTTTCTGCTAATTTTAATAATGTATTTAATGTATTTTGATCTAATATATCTTTTTTATTAAAATTAATATTATTATTATTGTCATCATTTTCGCTTTCATCTTTATTATTATTTTTATTATTGTTGTTGTTGTTGTTTGATTGACAATTAATAGTTATAATAAAACTATTTACAATCAATAAAAATAAT